>CAOLHI010002449.1:0-258230 GCA_948474755.1 Ctenosaura bakeri | reverse complement strand
AGTTTGCTAATGTATGGCTGAATCCGATTCTTAAAAGAAAACATTCAGAGTGGTAGAAAATAAAACCAGTAAAAATGTATTATAGCCAGTAATTTAAACAGGTGCTGTTGGTTATACAGTTCTCCTTCCATATTTGCAGGTTTGACCTTCATGAATCTGATTATTCATGAGTATGCGTGCCTCCCCCCAACATCTTCCACCTCCCATTCCCATGCATTTTGCCCCAGTACAAAGAACTCCGGTTGAGGCAGAATGGAAGGGAATGGGGGGGGTTAGAAAGCTTGTGCATTCCTTCCTTCCCCACCCTCCTTCCCCTTCCCATGCAAAATGGAAGGGAAAGTGGGGTAGGGGAGAGCTTGTGCAAGCTTCCCCCCTCAGAGCTCCCTCCTTTCATTCCCATGCAAAATGGGGAGGTAAGGGAAAGCTCTTACAAGCTTTATTTTCCACCCTCCAAAGCTCCTTTTTTTCCCCTTCCCAGGCAAAAGGAAAGGGAAGGTGGGGGGGCTCAAGAAAGCCTTCCTTTTCTCCCTCTGGAGCTCCTCCTGCAATTCCCATGCATTTTGCCTTGGCTCAGAAAACTTGTGCTGAGGCAAAACAGAAAGGAATGGGGAGCAAAGGCTTGCACGAGTTCTCAGCACCAGGCAAAATGCATAGGAATGGCAGGGAGAGCTCCATGGGGGAAAGGAAGGCTAGTGTGAGCCTTCCCCCACCCCCCATTCCCTTCTTTTTTGCATGGGAATCAGAAGGGGGCTGGCCCCAAAGGGGAGGGAGAGCAAGGGGGGAGTTATTCAGTTTTTCCACTTTTGCAAGCACCCCAAACCCTTGTGAAAGTGGAGGGACATCTGTATTTCAGAGAAAGGAACTGGCAAAACCACCTCTGAATATGCCTTGCCTGAGAAAATCCTATGAAATCCATGGTGTCACCATAAGTCAGCAGATGACTCGAATGCGTGCCCGTGCGCACACACACAAGTTAAACATAGGCTACTCAGACTCATTCCATAACCTCACATCCTTATTCAGACCTTATCAATTTCTCTATTCCTAACTGCACCTACCTCATCTGATCCTCGCATGATTTAATCCATTCCAATCTGCTCCACTCTGTAGCTTTATTCCTACTTGACCCTAATACTGTTCCTAACTGACCCCATCTAACCCTTTAATAGATAAGACTCTGATTTATAATCATTCCACCTCTACCCACCCACCCCTCACTTTCTGTGAGTAGTGATTGGCTGGCTCTTTTCAAGCTCTCTTAGCTTGTCTTCTCACAGTGCTACTGTGACTTGCATGTATTTTAACAATTGTTTAAAACCACTATTCCCAATCCCAGTGATCAACTATAAATTCTCCCTCTGGACCACACAAGGCAAACCTATTTTCATAATCTCAGTTCCATAAATCCAATCAGCAGCATTGGTTAACTATATCTCCAGGTTTCAATAATGCTGACTACTACACTAGTTGTTGACCATCTCTCCTGCTTTCCTGCAGTTGTTATTTCTGTTTCAAACAGGACCGCAAACCAGGATGGATCTGTTGAGCCTTCCAGGACTCAGTTCCCTCTGCTCGCAGCTCCAATGCTTAGGGTCTGGACCTCATTTTATGATCCTATCACTTTCACTCATTCTCTATTTCCTGATCAAAGGCATTCTCATCAAGACAATGCTTGTTCTATCCCATTCACTGGACAGTCAGTAGCAATCGGAAAGGTAAAAGTGGGTATAAAACAAGTGTGAAAGCATTACTGCAGTAACAATTTGTTGAAATAAAAAATGAAAGTGGGTATAATGCAAGTGTGAAGGCATTGCTGCAATAACAATTTGTTAAAAGACATTGGAAGAAGAGCAGAGATTCATTTAAAAAAAGTTCCTAGATAAGATACTCAAAAGTAAAGTTATATAACTGAATAACAAAGTCAAGATCATCCATGCCATAGTATTTCCAGTTTCTGAATATCGTTGTAAAGTATGGACAGTGAAGAAAGCTAATAGGAAGAGAGTCATTTCATTTGAAATGTGGTGCTGGAAGGGAGTTCTATAGATACCATAGACTTCTAAAAGGAGAAATAAATGGGTCCTACTGCTAACCAAGTCCGACGTATCATGATCAGGGATTGAGTATGCAACAATCTGATCACAGACCACCTTCATTTAGCGCAGCTGATATAGAATACTGGCCAGCAATGCTCAGTATAGTGAAAAGCAATAAGAAAAGAAGAAGGTCACATTACAGATGGATTAAATTCAATAAGGGAAGTCATGGCCCTGAGTTTGCCAGACTTGAGGAGGGCTGTTGATGACCCAGACTCCCGGAGGTCTCTGAAGATATGAACCTATGAATGAAGTAAAACATCAATAAGGGATTGCTATGATAAATGTTGTGTAAAATATGAACATATTTAATTCAGTAGGGAAACATTCTGGAGGAAGATGTCTGTTCTTTCCTCAGTCACTACAGAGTTGCCAAACTATTAATTTCCTAAATTAAGTCTTCAACCACTCAAATTATCATCTAAAAATCTTTGTGAGATTTAAATTTCCACTTACATTCACTCCTTATTATGCACCGACACAATGAAGTGCCTCTTGACACCGAACTCCTGATGAGATTTTGTTCCTCCTTTGCTGACTACCTCTTTCTGCTTATTAGGGATTTGACATTGTTCTGTCCTGAAAATGACAAATATGTAGTTGAAAATGGCACTGAGGACAACCTGTTCTGCTAGAGCAATTATAGGAGTGAAAGCTTGTGAGGATGTTGTCAAAGAAAGGCATCATGTTCACAACTCTGATTTGCAAATTCTCCTCTAAAGTCTGAAGTGGATAGTTGTGGGTCCTACTGCTTTATTTTCTGAAATTTTTAAATTGGGGCTCAAAAAATCTTAACACTTTCTCTGAAGTATAAGAACAGCAGCTTCAAAGGGAATTATGAGCGGAGGAAGGAAACACTCTACATATTGAGCAAAAGAACTCTGTCAGTCTATGCCCTATAACTCAGTGAACCTATCTTTATCTCATGGGTAACACCAGTTCTTTTAAAAGGGCTTGGAATCCTTTCAACCTCAAAAAGTTATACATGTCCTACTTTTGTCCCACATTTGTCAACAGAGTGGGGGAGAGAAATGAATATCCGGGTCACCCCTAGGTAATGAAAACAAATTTAAATCTCCCCTTCCCTGCCTTCCACTTGTATCCTGGCACTTGAAGTCCTACCACACTCCTCATATTTCCAGTTATGTTGGTCAGTAGAAAAACTATCAAGTCACTCACTTTTTCCTGAACCACATTTTCTTACTGAAGCTTGGAACAGATGTGTACTAAATACCTCCTTACACCATTCCTAATTTATCAGTGCCATTCCTTTCAACTCAGTTCACCAACCCCTTTGCCTATTCTTGTCCTTTCCATTGCTTTCTACAACTGAATACACCTAATTTCTTCAGTCAAGCTCTATCCAAGAAAGATTCCATTACACTTTTAAAAATAATAATAATAATAATAATAATAATAATAATAATAATAATAATAATGTAATACGGTTGTATGAAGAGGTTTCAATGCATTCTTTTCAACCTTAATGGAGTAAAACTCCTACACAATTTCCTGAGAGAGAAATCATCCTTTCTGTACTGGATATTGATTTCACATCAAATAAATCTATTCACTCTGAACACTTTCTTCCTATGAGCTAATTCATATTTAAAAACCAGCAACAAGAAGACACCTACCATACCTTCTAGAAGCATACACTGACAACTTTTTAATAGCCTACTCTCATGGACTTTCCAAGATAAAGCCTGAAATATATGTTATACTCTAAAAATTTAGTAGTTGTGAGTGGATTAGTGAATATATTGGGCTCTTCATTCTGGAAACAACTACCTGCTGGCAGTTGCTCTAGCTGAAGATCCTCAACTGAGCAAGAGTTGGACCTGATGGACAATAGGGCTGCTTCCAGTTCTATGAATCTATGATTCTATGGAGATAGAATCACAGAACAGAATAAACAGCATAGTCTTAGTAAATGCATTCAATGCATCTATAACAGGGTGGGTCAGTGTGATTGTTCCAGGGACCAGTTTTCTGGCCCTCAGATATTCTCTTGGCCATGAAGACTGCTAAAATAAAAAAGCAAACAAATAAATAAAAAATCAAAGTGGTCAAGTTCACTCAAGATTCAATTTGTTAACTGTTGTAAAGCCAACATTGGCGTATGTCAATCCTATGAATGAGAAACTTCCATGTCACCCTGTTATCAACAGCCCAGTTCAAATCTTGTAAAATCAGGGCTATGGCTTTCTTGATTGAATCTATCCACCAGTAACGGGATCTTCCTTTTTTCCTATTACCTTCAACCTTGCCAAGTAATGCTTTTTCTAATGAGTCATCTTCTCATGATACAACCAAAATACAACAATCTCAGCTTAGTCAGCTTGACTGTTAGGGAGATTTCAGGCTTGACTTGTTCTTGGACCCTTATTTATTGATTTTTATTTATTTATTTAGGTAGTCCCTGATATTCACAGAACTCTCTTCCAGCACCACATTTTAAATGAGTTTATTCTCCTTCTATCAGCTTCCTTCACTGTACAGCTTTCACCACCATATATAGAAATCAGAAATGCAATGGCATGGACATTCTTGACTATGGTATGCAATGTTACTCACCAGCCCATGAAATAATGAGACCACATAGTCAGGCTTGGGTTAAATATGTGCCTCTTTATTTAACCTAATGCTTATTTAGGTTTATCCTCTGAGAATTGCAAAATACTGGGGGAACATCTAGTGTGGAAGCAGCTAAGACAAATGGTCTCCCTAGAACTTTTCTCCAGCTTCCCCTGGGTGAAACATCAAGGTTCTGAGGTGAACCTAGGAAGTTGGGTTGCTACCCTGGGCAGACATTTATTGCAAGGTGGATCCAAGAATAAATCCTCCCCAACCTTGTCACAGGACTTAGAAGTGATGGCTAAACCCTCAGTCCACTCCAAGAACAGTCTTCTTCCCCACCCCCCTGCTTTCAGGACATGTAGAGACAGTTCCAGAGGCCTATCTTTCAACAAAAGGGTATGACAGGTGTTCACCAAAGTCCCCCCTTCTCCCCACACTGCCTGTCGCAGATAAGGATAAGCATTGGCTTAGTCCTTATCCCCCATCAAGCTGGCCAATAGGGCCTTCCTTTCTTGTAACTAATCCCCAAGGAAATCTGAGCCTTTGGCCAAAATAATAAAGCAAATAACTGAGCCGTGAAAGACACAGGAAACTACAATAGGTAGTCAACCAGGATAGGCCAAATATTCACCAACAGTAATTGAGCTCCAAACTTCATAAACTCACTGACAACTCTGATGTAATATTTCCTAGTGGTAGGGACAAGAAACATATTCATGGCTGAATTTCATCCTGGCATGTTCTGGATACTAGTCTAAGGGAGAGGCCAACCCTTCCTCAGGGACTTCAGGTCCAACTGTAGCTGGACATTCTATAATTGTGTTCCTCTGTCTTACCTGCAGCTGTTAAAGGGGTGTCAGCTTTTTCCATCTTTGTGGGGTCTGGAACCATGGTGGCAGCAGGTCAAGCAGACTTCTCTGTCCTGCTCAAGAGCTACAAGATGAGGAAGGACTTTGTTAGCAACACTTGCTTGAATGACCATTTTTTCAGAATGGTTACTACTGAGAGAAGTGAAATCTATTTTAGCTTCTGCATTGGGTATACAGTATTTATAACATGTATTAGAAGCATACATATATTAGCTTATATGTATAACACATATTTTAGATATATTTACACATACATTTCAGTATATTTTATATTTGAGCTTCTGTAATACACTAAGTCTAAGAAAACAACTTCCTAAAATTGGCAGCTGAACAAAAGAGGACCTCCAAGACCTTGGATCTTTAGGGTGGCTGGTGTGTTTCAGATATCAGCACACCAGACAGGACAAGGCTGTCTGTAAGGAGCAAACTGGTTGATAAGAAATATAAGAAAAAAGGTTGGCATTGTTTAGAAGTAGGGGTGGTTGGAAACTATTAGGGTGATTACACCAAGGGGCATTTTGAAACTGCTAATGAGAATTAAGGATACACGAGGGAAATGCATGATTAGTGCATGATCACTCATACTGTAAATATGGAGAAAGGGAAATGTAACTTCTTAGGCAATCCTGATAGGCTGTAACCTTTGAGATCCTATCCAAAGAGATCCCAGGGGAGGGAAAACCTGCAACGGGGACAGGGGATAAAACATGAGGTATTCAATACTGGGACGTGTCCTCTCTGAGGAGCACCCGCTTCTGCAGAAACGTACTTTTAATAAACAATACTTCAGCTGATCCTGTGCTAAATTGCTTTATGAGTCTTGTCAGCTATTTCTCACACTACCTTTCTTCTGTGCTGTACCTTGTTTCTCCCTCTCTAAGGCCTGTAATTTAGAAAGAAAAATGACACCAGTGATATCAATACTCTCCTCCTCATCAGAGGAATATGATGCTTCAGATAGAGGGGGCAGGGAGGGGCTTTTTAGTTGACCCTTTGCCCTTGGAGCCACCTGTTTTTTTTTTTAAGTGCAAAAAGTCACCTAGTCCATCATGCAAACCAAGTTGCTCACATGGCCTAATCTAGGAAAAGTGTGAACCTAATTTGGTTTTAAGAGCAGTAGGATGTTTTAATTATTGTTACTGATAACTGAGATTAATATATTATTATAAGTAAAACAATTAAATTAGTCTTTAATAGTATGCTGTCTTGGAACGCTATCCACAAAAAACCTTGCTCTCTAACAGGCCAGCAGGACGCTAGGCCCTGGTGCTTGAAAAGGTTTGCTGTAATATCAGGCCCAGCCACTGTGTTTGAAGAGAGACCTAAACGAGGGACTCTCCTAAAGTATGTCTATCCAGGTGGACCAAGCAGTGAGGACTGAACAATGCTGCAGGCTAGTCCTGACAAAAGACCATCTGCTGAAAGGCCTGAACTGGCCAAGAAGCCATTATTAATAGGCCTCAAGAGAGATACACCAATTTTTGCCTAATGGGCCATGGCCTATCCATGGAGGTCTCACTGGAGGCCACATGCCAAATATCAGCCTAACATGGACCCAAGGCTGAACAAGTATTGCTACTGAGGCATGTGTCAGTTAGAGACCTAAACTAGACTGGATCACAAATAAATTAAAAGGTCTACTGAAGTCACATGCTAAATATTCATAAAATTCAAGCGTAACTCTGTCTTCGTACTTTCTTGACTTTCTTCAATAGTTATTCCAAGTGTTTCTTGTTTTCTGATAGCAGTATGGTGTCATCCACATATGTTAAATATTTGATTTCCTACCTGTTTTCATGCCTTCCTGCAGTTTTTATGCCTCCTGCCTCCAAGTCTAATCTAGTTTTATATATGATATGTTCATCATACAAGTTAAACAGGTTAGGTGATAAAATGCATCACTGTCTGACCTCATTACAAACTAAAAGTGATGGGGGGGGGTTGTGTGTGTGTGTGTGGTGTCCCAGTCAATTAGGAGTAATGTCCAAGCTTGGTCTCAGCTGGGAGTCAGGAGGAGCTGATAACAAACACAGGTCAGAAACTCAGTAGTAACTTAACTGGTCAGTTTACTGAAGAAAAGAAACAGCTTTGCAATTGAGAAGCAATAAGGGTCCCAACAATGTCCATAAATCAGAGGCAGGCAAAAACAAACACAAGTCAAAGGCAGAAACACAGGCAAGAGCAGTAAACAGAAGCATGTACAGGATAAATGGTCAGTTGATTGTTGACCAAGGTTAGAGGGGAAAGGCTCAGTTCCTATAGGCTTCAAGGTCAGTGCAGCTGGTGCCTGATTAATTGGTGCTTGGCATAAATTTGCTGGGAGTGATGCAGGAGACCCTTTTGGTGTCTATGCTGGGCGAAGGTAGGCATGGCTAGATCTTTCTCTGTGTCAGAGTGAGCAGGGCTTCCTGCTGGGGCTGACACTTTTGTCCCTGGGACAGGTGGTGGTACTGTCCACTTTGCAGGTTCTGCTGCAGCAGTTTCTCTGACAACGCTTAGAGCAGGTTCTGCTGCCTCAGACTCTGAATCTAGGTCCTGGAAGCCCATGACAAGTAAGAGTACAAATCTGTTTTTTATGTTATCTTTAAATCCTACAGAGATATTTTTCAGGTTGAACTTTGCCATAATGATTTAGTGTTTTTTAGGTTTACTCAATTTTTTTGATATTAGCAGTTCATGATCTTGTACCACAATCTGCTCCTGGTTTTGTTTTTGAAGCAGCTCCATCTTCTGCTTCCAGTTATGTAGTCTATTTGATTTCTATACAGTATTGCTCATCAGGTAATGCTCATGTATACAGTCATCTCTTTGGTTGCCTGAATAATGTGTTTGCATTGAAGAAATGGTTGGTTTCACAAAATTCTTTCGGTTGCTCTCCTGCTTCATTTCTGGATCCTAAGCCAAATTCTCCAACAATCTTTGGTTCTGATCTGTTTCTTACATTTGTGTTCCAATTGCCTATGATAATCAAAATGTCCTGTTTTGGTTAGTGGTCAGTTTCTCCCTGGACTCCACTGTAGAATCTTTCAGTTTCTTCTTCTTCTGTCTCTGTAGTTGGAACATAAACTTGGATAATGATTGTACTGATAGGCTTTCCCTGACGATGTCTTCCTGATATTATTCAATCAAAATTTACATTATAACCCATGGCTACTTTTGTTACATCTCTCTTCACTATTAATGTCACCTCATCTCTTTTTGGATTTTCTTTCCCATGTAAAGCACTGTATAAATGTCTGACTGAAAATGTCCTGTTCTTTTCCACTTTAGCTTACCTCAAGTATTGCAGTGCTTATACATTCCATTTCTTGTTTTAAAATATCTTACTTCCTGTGTTCCATGTTCTTGTAATATGTGTTGTGCAGCTTTGGACTTCCCTTTCACCTCTGATCATGTCAACAGCTGAACATCCTGTAGGCCTGAATCCAGCTGCATCATTAGTTATAGTGCTACTTGCACTTGTCCTACACTCTTCCTCACTAGCAATTTGAATGCTTTCTGACCTCGGAATCCCATCTTCTGACACTATCTCATTGACTCATCGTAAAGTTTTTATAGTTAAAGATATCTGGAGGTGGTTAACTGGTGCTTCCTTCTGCATAGTACTAACTAGCATTAGCCATAGTGCTGCTGCTGTTGTATCTAAGAGATCTTCAAACAGTGTCATCCTCTTACTCTTGCTGCTGCCAAGTAGCTGTTTGGCACATTTAATCTGGCTTCTCAGCAAAAGCCTGTCTGACATGGAAGGGTCTACAAGCAGCAGTGCTACCATCAACATAGCCTCTTCTCTCAAAAGAGTTCACAATATTGTCAGCACAGAAAGGCAGTACCATGGTGGGATAGTTTTTTTAAAAAAAAAAAAAAAATTTAGTAAATAAATAAATAAATAGTGGGAAGGGGGCAACAACCTATTTAATGGAGGAATTGTCATGGTGTCCCTTTTTGCAAGGAAAAAAAAGGGCAGTCCTGGAAACCTGACATTCACAAAAGCAGGCTGGGGGCACATGCAGCCCTGGGGCCATGCTTTGTACACACCCCAATCTATAAAGTATAGAGTAGAACACAACAGCAAACAACACTATTGTTTACTGAACAACATATTTTATTACCCTGCCCTATGAAGGCTATATATTAATTGGATATGACTGTTGCAGAACTGAGTGTTACAAAATTAACAATGCATTCCTCTTGTGTAAAAGAATAATGTTGCTCAGATTCAAAATGCACTGAGAGCTATACTGTTCCACTTAAAAACTATAAACATTAATTTTACTTACAACACTTTAATCTGTCTCCTTAATCTGAAACAAAAACTACAGAGTATTTCATTATATGGGTGCAATTAGGAAGCAAAAGCAATTTATCGAACTATTTAATTCTTCTCAGCAATGTTCAAAGATCTAAAAACAAATCAATCAATGATGATGATGATACCACTTTTTTATATAAAAAGCGATGCATTCACTAATTTCATTCTTATTTGCAATAAAAACAAATCCATTAGCACTGTTCCTTGCAAGAGCTCAAAAGCAATTCCAGTAACAATTTCATTCTGATTTGTAATAAAAAATTAATTTACCAAAGCTCTATACTTGAAATCTTAAGCTATTTACTCATTAATTTTATTTGCATTCATAGATAATTGCTGAAAGGTTTTAACAACACAACCCTTATCCTTGAAGAACAGTGCATATATTATATTATGTTACTGAAATCCCGTTATGTTTTCTATAGAATGCTTTAATTTCTGTTGAGTATGTCTTCCCCAGTTTTGTATTCTCAGACATTTGTTATACATTACAACCTTCCCAAAGATAATAGAGCCTAAGACCAAGTCCATTTTATCAGTTAGAGCAACAAGATTTTCTTCCCCTCCACTCCTCTCCTCCCCACAGCCCCTGTATCACCTGAAAAACTCCCCCAAAGGATTTTCTAGACTTCCAGAATGAGTTTTGAGAGTGTACAAGCATTGCAGGGAAGGATACACTAGTCCTCTCCTCTTCACTTTTGGAAGCAGTTCTATCTGTGGAATAGCTCCACTGTTTCCACATTACAAGGCTGCACATAGCCGGGTAAAGAACAATAACACTTACTAGTAACTTGTGCACCAAGCTAATTATATTGAGCTTCACATGATGGTGGCTGCTAATACAGGTAAGGAGACTTTCTATGTGATTGAGATGGTGTACAGAGGAAAGGTGTACAGAAGCTATCGCCTCTTATGTGGAGCAGAGACCACAAGGAAGCATTTCTATTTTTTTATTTTATTTTACTATTTTATTTTATTTTGTATTTTATTTTATTTTTTGGTGGGTTCTGCATCAAAGTCTGTAATGTATCCATCAGTCTTTCTTTTGCTGGGACAGACTGCATATTTCTCACTTCCATTACAGGGTTACAGGAAATAAAACTGTAAAGCAGCAAAAGTGTGGATGTACTTCTGTCACAAGACTGGAAAAGTAGTTTAAATATTATTGGTCATGATAGCAATGGGCTTTGAGAAATATTCAAGTCTTGGGGGAAATGATTGGCAGTTAGTGTGCTATACTAACTGGAAATTTTAAAGACTGTGGTATGTTCAGAAATCAAATGGATGACCTAGAAAATAAGCTGCATTCTGGAAATGTCACAATTCAGAGATTCCTGAGGGCATGTGAAGCAAAGCCAAAAAAGGGGGGGTATTAATCTCATTATTATTATTACAATAACACATTGGAGGATATGTTTAGCACTGATAACCTTTTTTTTCCCACAGTACTTACTGTCACTCGCAGAAAACCTTCTAATAGTTTTGCCTTTGTGTCACCATAAGTCAGAAACAACTGGAAGGCACACAACAAGTACAACAACAATAACAAAGTTTATGTCATTTTTCCTCTTTCTTTCTTTGTCTTTTTTCTAGACACTTCAGAACAAATGTCCGACATAGGTTTTTGGGTAAATAGATACTTTGCACTTGGGCACTGGACAGGATAATGCTGGGATACAGTTTAGCAGTATCCTGTGTAGTGTTTCAGGAACTAGCTCAGAACGGGCAATTTCAGTGTTGACATGTATGTTTGTGAGTGTTCTAACCCATAATTTGGATTTGTTAATGGACTGTAAAAACCTGCTCACTTTTATGACATTCATAATATGAGGAAAAGGTAAAGAAGAGGGGTAGAAAATATTGTCCCCAAATACATGTTTCAAGCAATGATATTTAGGAGAAGCTTGTACCAAAAAGGGCAGGACCAGCCCTACGATTAGGCAGAGTGGGGCAGGCATTTCAGACAGCATGGAAACAACAGTGACAGTCTCCCACCTGTCTCTCCTGAACTTCTTGCCTCTTCCTCTCTATCAAAGGACAGAGATACATATGTAACACAACAGCTTGTGGCTCCAGAGTTTTGAAAAGTATTCTTTAAAAGTACTATTTTACCATTAGTCATAATTTTACAAGATAACTAGAAATAATCGGAATAATTATAATTAGTTTCTTTTCCTAAATCTGAATGCTATAGGTCACTTCTTTTCTCATCCATGTCATTGTTGTCTCAACACTGACCATGGGTTCATAAGCAGCAGCATGAAGACACTGCTTGAGCCATGTGACATTCCTCCTCTTCCATTTAATGAGTCCCCAACTCCAATAACTGTAAAAAAAAAGTTACAGTCAAGCATCAAGAGGATTAACATATGCCCTCATTATATTCAATTTGTCATGTACAGTAGCTATGTCCCAATTATTGTGGAAAGGAAGCAGTGTGACTATGTAGTTATCTAAGGGCCTTCTCACACCATACCTTAATCCTGCATTTTTCTGTTGGAATCCCACTATAGACATTTTCATGTTGGTGTCAGGTTATTAACACTTTCTATCACACCTTTTCAACATTAGTGGATTAGTCATGTCATTTGCACTATTTTTTCCTGCATTACAGTATCACTGCTGAGTCCTTTCCCTCACTCCACACCTTGTGATTGGCCCATGTTGTTTAAAAAAAATATTATGCTGTACTTGCACAGTAATGTTCTGAGGGAATGACAACCTGAGAGTGCCCACACAATGCTCACTTATCGATCAGCTACCAAAGTTGAGTGCTGTGAGGAACCTGCACTCCCACAGCTACCTGGATTGTTGCAGGAAAGCTGTTCATTAATGGATTATTTACAGTGTGAAAAAGGCACACTTAAAATGGATTGCAATGCAATAGCAGCTGGTGAGCAACAACATCATGTGACAAGACTGATCCCAAACCAGGAATAACACATTGCTCTGATGGTATGAAAGCCTGATGTGATAAAGTCCTGCAAATCTTCCAAGCTCTGTGCTGGGTTGGCCTTCTACCTCAAGTTTAATAGAGGACAATATTCAGTTGCAAGTGTTGACATAAGACTCAGCAGTCAGATTATTCAGTTTCTGAATATAGATTGGAGATGTGCTCCATCTTGTCCTTCACTTCATGCAGTGAAACTGCCTTGTTGCATCCTACAGAATCCTTAGGTTTAAGTTCTCTGGCTGAACATTCAAAATGCCTCTCCCTAAGCTGCCAATCTCAGGATTCAAAAAGATGGAACAGTGGCATTTAAAGTGGAATCATATTGGTATAGTTGTGTAGTGTGAAAGGGCTCCTTGTCCTTTCATTTTTCAATATGTTCTTATTCTATCTTGTCTATTTAACATCTCCTGTTTTGCTTCCCAAGCTTACACTGATATGTTCACATATCAACACTACACAGTTACAAACCTTTGATACCATTTGATACCATCTTAGCAGTCCTGGTCCCTCATCAAAGCTTCCTGATATTACAGATCCCAGAATTCCATAGAAGAGAGCCAAGGCAGTTAAATTTTGCTCAAATTGTATAATTTGGTTCCGTTATGTGTTCTTGTGTATGGTGTTAAAGGGATACGGAAAACCTTCAGTCTTGTGTTGTACTCCTCCCAATCTCACCTTGTTTTATTTCTCACAAGACTCCTCATATACATTTCCCATAATGCATGCATTATTTATGTACTTTTCCTACTGTGTATATACATATAAATTTCTTCCCCATTAACTATGTTATGTTTGGCCATACAAAGTGTATTTTTAGGCTCAGACCACTACAGCAACCATTTTGCACCATGGTGTGTCTGGGATGGTTGTTAAATGGAGTTTAGTCTTTTCATTCAGTTTCAAGGGTCCCTTTCTAAGTCTCTCTGTGGATGATCTGAATTTAAAGGTACTGAAACATTGTGTAAAACTCTATAAAGAAATTTGTTAAACACTCACAGGCTTTTCTGGAACTGAAAACACTCACTAAACTTCACACACTTCCTTCAATAGACACATAATGAGCAGTTGAACTAGTTTGCCTACTCAGTGTTCCTTGATGCTTTGGGGGATACTTGCCTTGTCCTGCTGATGAAATCCAATCATCCAGTAAGCTGAGAATTTTGAATGATCAATGCTTTCATTCCAGGGAATCCATCCAAGTGATTATTTTATATAGCTCTTAAAATTAGGGGTAGAGAACTGGTGCAGTTAAGGAGCAACTATATGGAAATGAAAATTTCATGAGGCAGTGTTCCATCCTCCTGCTGGCTTTTTCTCACCCTTCACTAAGGAGCATGTCTGGTGTAGTAGGACAAAAAAAAATTCATGGAGAAAGGAAGAGCACTGTCCCTCCCCTACAAAAGCCCATCCAACCTTTTCATCCATGCAGCTTATGAAAAACAGACACTTCTTTATATGAGAAAGATGCAGAAAGAGGAACGGAATATTTCTTCTGCTTTTCAGTGCCCCCAAAATATTAATGGAGACGGTTTAGTCAGGAATGGTCAACAGCATGAGGAAAAACACAGCAAAACGAATTTATAGCATTTGGTGTAAGGGAGCAGCAAAGGCTCAAAGCAAAGAAATTGGCTAATGCACAGTTAAAACAGGTATCAGGGCAAGAATTTGGCTTTTGGTCAAAGAACACAATCATATAGCTCCCTTACTCTGTGTGTGTGTGTGTGTGTGTATACACCAATGTTTTTTGTTTCTTTTTTCTATCAGTAGCTGCCAAGCTAGGGGAAAGTAAATAAGAGGGAAGCAGAAGGTAGGGAAGGGTTTCTCCCTATGCTCCTACTATGGTGTAGACCTGAACTGAATTGGGTCCCTACTCATTTACTTTAGAACAGTGGTGGGAAAAATATGGCCTCTGGCCTAAGTTCTCTTTGCATGGCTTCCAGAGCTGTTCATGAGACTCCTGAAATCCCCAATTCCCCCACTGAGGTTCAATATTTGATTGAAAAAAAACTCCCAAATGAGCCAAACTATGACAAAAATGTGGTGGTTTGTGCCCTTTTTCCCCAAGCTGCCCCATAACCCTTCTGGAAAAGCACAAATATCGATTCTTCTTGGGCCAAATACTGAAACCAGCTTGTGTGGGGTTGGGGGTGTCATGGAAGGGATGACTCTAAAGTAAGCAAACCAAAACTTGAGTTACTTAGAACACATGATCAGCTGAAGATACAGTTTGATCTTCAGGGGTAGAGAAAACATTATAGTTGTCATCCTGTTCATTAATCACAGTGGCATAAATCAGGCTTTTTTTTTTTTTTACTTGTTTTGGAGATCAGAATTCTGTTCAAACCAAACTACAACCAAAATCCCCTCCAAAACGTACCTTCTAAGCAGTGTACTCGCCACTAAACATGGCCATTCCTGTGTTACCAGACAGTAGGGAGGAATGAATGGGGACACATCCAGTTATTTTCCTGTAGCTGGAAATGCTTCAAGGATGTCATCTGCAAAACATCCTGCAGATACCTATAGCAGCATGTTCAGCTACATGAAAATACCTGGACACCTCATTGTTGATCTCCCAGATCTCTGATGGCAAGGAATTGACTATTGCCTTTTCCACACAGGGGAATTAAAATGGTGCAGTGCGTCCTCTACGGAGGTCAGAGCAGACTAGGTTTGGAGATCTGCACCTCAGTCCGCTCCGAAATCCCTCCAACTGGTCCTCCAGTGTGCTTTTTAAAGACTGGAAAGAAGAAGTTTCTCTTTTTCCGGAGTGCGCCTGCTCCCTTGTTGTCATGAGCCCGGCTGAGCTCGCTGCCGACTCGGACGGGGACTCTGATGCAGTAGACTGGGACTCCCCGCTGGAGGATCCCCGGGAGGGCAAGGGGACCCGGCAGAGGCGCAGGACGGGCCTGCCGGCAACTCCGTAGCCATCCCGGAGCCTGCACCGGCAGCTGAGGCACCCATGAGCTCATCGGAGGGTGCGGCCCCTGACTCCAGTCTGGAGTTTGCAGCAGCCCCTGACTCCAGCCCAGAGGCTGCTGCTGGCCCTCCTCCCACGTTCCGACAGAGACAGCAGGAGAAAGAGGCCGTTTGCCGGTCCCGGCAACTGCTGGAGAAGCAGCTGATAGCTGAGGGCTCCCAGCTGTGAGCCCAGCCCCAAGGACTCTCAATCAGCCTCAGCTGGGCTAAGGACTACTTAAGGCAGACGCTGGGAGGGAAGGGCCATGAAGCAACAACTTTTGATCTTCTGTGTCCTGTGACTGTGGTCCTGCCTAGCCTTCCTGATGGCTGAGCTCCTTGCCTTTGAGTTGGGTGACGTAACCCTGTATTTGCTTTAGGACTTTGTTTGTGTTCTTGGGACTTTCTTAGCGCCCATAGTGGCTGTGGGGTGCTGTAACCCCTTGTTTACTTTGCTACCTGCTATTAAACGCTGTCCAACCCCAGCTGCTTGCCTCGCGTCTGCTTGGCCTCCACCAGCCATTGAGACTTGTGCAGATTCGCAGGCTAGCATCAATGTGAGCCTGTGATCTGCGGAGAGTGGGCTTTAGGCATCGCGAGCTTCGTGGGTGGTCAGGACCCACGACCAAATGGAAGCCGCCATTTTGGAAGCTGGAGCAGTGCGGATTTAAGACCTTGCACTGCTCTGATTCACCTTGGATCAGACCGAGGAGCCAGAAGATCTGGTGAGTAACAGCACGGAGCGATTCCCTCACCTCATGTGGAAATGGTCAATGTTAGAGGGGCTGAATTGGTTAACAAGGTTATTTTGACAGAAGGAAGCATTGGGAGATGTAGCTATGGAGATGTACCTACATGATAGACATATGTCTCCTAATGCAAGAACTCAGTCAAAGATATGTAAAAGATCACAGATTCCTTTTCCTTATCTTCGGCTAGGCCACAGCATTATTCCCTATCACTTGGAACAATAGCTCTAAGCCTTGGGTCCTCAGCAATTGCTGGGAGAAGTCTATTAAGCCTGTCTACAATGGCCAATGATAAGGGACTCTGGAAGTTGTAGTCTAACAAAACCTGGAGACCACCTCCTACTACTTCTAAGCAGCACAACACTAGAAACCTGAAAACTCACTGCTCTGTATCAAAGCAATGAAATAGGATAGAGAAGGGCACAGACATTCCTCCTGTCATCAGCATGCTGTTTTTATCATTGAGTAAAGATGTATTGAAGGGAATGATGTAATAATGGTGGGGGGGCTTGTCTCTCTAGCTTTCACAGCTTGATTTCTCCATCACTTTGGCAAGAAATTGACTAACTCCCAGGTCAATCAAAATTTGTATGTATGAAACAGATCTTGGAAAATACATACTTTGGACAATAACTCCACACCATGGCCAGAATGTCTAGGAGATTCTGGAAGCTGTAGTCCAAAGCATAACTTTTCCAAGCTGTGGCATGAAGACTGAAAAATCACCCAAGAGTAATCTTTTCAAGAGCCAACTGCAGGTCAGATGACCCCATTCTAGGAATGAAAGCTCTAACAGTTTTTCTGAAAGATATGGCCTAATTTCTTTCTGAAGCCGTGCTCTGAAAGAACTGAGAATTTATACTCATCTTGCTGAAGAACATCCATTTTTGAGAAGAAAACTGCATCTCTCTGAAATCAATTGAGAAATTCTCAAAAGTTTTAATGAGCATACATTGAAATGCACAGAGTGCAAGATCTTCTGTTACACACTTTAAAGAGGAAAAGTGATACTTAAAAGGATCAATTCTAGGCCCATGTACACAGGAGTGAACTCTACTTTAATTCAGTAGCATTTACTTTGGAATAAATAGAAGCAGGATTGTGCCATAAAACTATTAATGTTATCCCTTCATTTTTCAGTCTCCTAATGCTTCTATGCATTTATTTATTTATTTGTGCATGCATGCATACTTTACATGCTCACCCACATTTTTTTAACATTACATTGATATTTCATTGTCTCGCAACTGCATAATCTAATATCATCAGCAGACTTTATGCCTCAGCATGTATTGGGTGTCCCAAATACTAAAGTGGATCAGCCTCTGATTTTGTCAGATTTGGGGTACATGTATCTAGAGCTGAGCTTGGAAAAATAAAATCTTGCTTTACAACTGTCATCTTGATGTGGGATTCTGGGAATTTTACTCAGTGGTGATTTTAATGTCAGTAGGCTGATGAATCCACCTCAGATTTTAGGTCCTTTCCTCAGAACAGTGTCCTCCCGGCATGGGGATGCAAGAGAAGTGGGACCGTGATGATGCTTCCACATGATGTCTTCATGGTCCTGCCCTTCTCACATCACCAGCCAGCCTCCTGTCACAGCTGGCCATGCAGAAGGGCCAGAAGTACAGTCGTATGCTTCCTTCCAAACTGCAGCATGGGAAGATGGCCAGCTGCAGTGCAGAAGGAAGAGATTTGTCCCTTGCACTCCTTCCTAAGACAGCTGGTCCAGTGCGGAGAGGAGCACTGGGGACATGCTCCCATCCCAGCAGAGGCACTACCAAGATTGTGATGAGATGACGTATGAGAGCATCATCCTGCAGAAAAGGCCTTGGTCTGGAATTTAAAGGATCTATCTAAGGTGATGAACTCTGTCTTCCAAATGGGTTCCATGCACTTTAAAGTTTGGGAAAAATGTGGAACAGAGTCGTCATCATCCTCATTCCAGTAACCTAGAAGCCAGCATCCACCTGCAGGTGTTGTGCTTTGGTAATCCTAGACCATTTCAACACTCTATTTTTTAGTGAAGATGTCCAGTGGGATCCCAGCAGTGGCTCTGCCAGTGGGGAAGCACGACAGAAGTGCTCCCCTTCTCACTAGCTGGCTTCTTGTGGAAGGGGGTGTGATGACCATGCCTCTTCCTTCCACAGCACAGCTGGATACTTTCCCAAGCTGCACTGAGGCAGTAAGCACAGCCATTGCACTCCTGTGGTTTCTGCAGGACAGGTAAGTGCAGGATGGTGGCAGTATCGCATGTCATTGACAGGGAAAATTCATCAGTGATTTAATCCTTGATTGTGCTGCCTGGGGACAGGAGAAGGATGGGACCGTGACAACATTATGCAGAAGCATTGTCACGGTCCTGTCATTTTCCAATTCCCATTGCAGGATGAGAAGGTGCTATGGAAAAGTCCCAAATCAGAGAAGGCCAGATGAAGGGAAATGATAGAATTTAAACTGTCAGCACAGATAGCAAAGCAGACCAAATTGATTATTTGAACTTTATCACTGCAAAATTTTATGACATCACTATGTGCTGGGGCTTTGCCTTATTATTGGGTGCAAACTACTATGGTTGCAGCAGCAGAGGCAACTCACAAAAAGAAAGGCACTCAGGAAGAAAATTGGAAACTTCTGCTCCAGCCACTAGAGCCATGCAGCATGTTTTCCTCATTATTTTATCTCAAATGGTATATGTCTGTGTGGTGGGGGAAGGAAAAGATGTTCCTGCCATCATGGCAGATGCTTCCTTCACCCACAGATTCCATGCAAAGCTGTTCTTACTTTCCCAAGCAGTTGAAAATGTAGCAGTCTTGGATGTAGCCAAAACTATTGGTTTGACTAAGTTCAGTCACAGCTACACAGGCTAAGCTTTGTCCTCAAAGTGTCCAAGTCTGGGTGTATCTTAAAAGTTGAAAGGCCTGTCTGTTTTGGCTGGCTTTTGAAGGTCAAAGATAAGCTGACATACCTGAAGAAGAACTTTCTCCCATATCTATCTTTTCTGGACAATAACGCCTTTTCTCCAAATACCATCAGTGTGAGAAATACACTATACCTTTACAAAGGAGATGTTTTTACCTGTGATGGGACATAGACATCAGAATGCCCTCTAAAGGGAGATATATTCCTTTGATGCAGACTCTTTTTCATGACATATTATAACCTTCTTTGCCCAGACATTTGCATTTTAAAAATATTGACCAAAATCCAATGGTTAGTCCCAACTAGATTCGTTGTATCAATGGAGCTCACTAAAGTATTGGTTTCTCAGGTTCTTACTGATTCAGTGGGCCCATTGCAGCTAGGATTAACTACTGCATCTAAGCATTTATATTTTATATTTTACATTTTTGGTTTTTAAATTGATTGTTGCATTTTCTTTGCTGGCTGAAGAGTTTTTATGGCTTCATAAATGTGCAATTGTCTATATTATATTCTGTTTTTTCTTTTAAAATGCTATAAGTATAGTATTTTGGATGAAGGTCAGCTTATAAATTTTATAAATAAATGAGGGAGGGAGGGAGGGAGGGAGGGAAGGACAGATACTGCTGGTGGGTTGTTTTTCCATGAATTTGTTTTAGAGCTTGACTTTTATTCCATTGAATTCTGCAGCTGTCTTGGAGGCTTTTATATTTTTTATATTTTTTCCAAATATAAACTGGAATAAACTGGGGAACTGTTATACATTTAAGTAAACCAAGGTCTTACACCATTATAATGCATACCATTTACAGCAAATTCATGATTCTGGACACTTTTCTTCCATATACATATATTGTTAGGACTTCATTCCCCGTGTTGTTTTGTTACTCCCTTCCCCCTGATATCACTGGTTGTAGTTTGCACATCAAGAGTGACTTCAGAGTATTCAGTTATTCTGACTAAATGTGTCAAGTAATGAAACTTTGTAATCATTGGGAGGTTATAGGTTACTTGTGGCAAATTGGCAATGCAAAGCATAAGCTATAAGAAAGTAATAGCAGTTAAACTCCAAGTGGAAGATTGGCAGCAGGAGAGAACATGTTTTCATATTACCTGCCAGATAAAAGCAGACCAGTGATATTATATTTTGGTTGGAAAAAAATACAGCAGGTAAAGGACATATGAAATGTCACTGAAAGGTATCACAATCTTAGATCATCCCAGTAATCTTGTGTCTGATAGGTATAGACCATTATAGCCTAATATCCTTAAGGGGTTGGGAGGTATATTTAGTCAGTCATTTGCTTGTCTGATTATGAGACCATTTTCTTTCACACAGCATCTCTGACTGTCTGTTTTGGTGCTTTGTGGGTTAGTGAGTTGGTCATGTTGTCTAGAGAGGATATATTAGGTAGGGCAATACAGCTGAGAGATTTAACACTTTCTGGGCAAAAGGCTGTAGTATTGTTGATCTGGACCTCTAAGACAGAGCAGAGGGGGACAGGGGTGAAGGTAACATTGAGCCCTTGTCTTGGTATGGCCTTTTGCCTGGTTCATGCATTACAAAATTATGTGAGGGTTAGAGGACCTAGGCCACATCCTTTATTTTGTCACACTGGCCTTTTCCCCCTTACCAAATACCAGTTTTAGTCTGTTCCCCGCAAGGCCTTACAGCGCATGGGTCTTCAAGAGGTTAAATTTGGAGTGAATTCATGATGGGTTTGGGGCAGCTTCTATGGCTATTGCCATGGGTCTGGGTGTAGGAGCAATCCAGCATTGGAGATGCCATGCCTACAAGAAATATGCCTTACTTCTCAATTCATGGTTCTTTGGTTCTGTTTTTCGAATGTTGTTTTATTTTACAGGTTTTAGGTTTTGCCTGGCAATGCAGTGGGTCCTGATCTGTGGCCACAGTGTAGTTTACCGGGTGGCACTCCAGGCCTGAAATATTTTGGTGCTCAGCTTAGGTTGAGCAACCAGGCCACAGTGGAGTGGCTCAGGAAAAGAGGCCTTTAGTGGAATAGTTTGTTGTCTCTGTTGTTTGGGGAGTGTAAGGGGCCTCCTCTTCACATTTTGGTCATTTACCTCAGAGGAAATGACTTGGTTTTATTGAAGGAAAGGGCCCTTATCCTTCACACTCTGCATTACAAGTTTGGGTCATACAGAATAGATGGTCAGGAATAATATTGATGTGGTCAGCCATTTTGCCTTGTCAAGTCTGGCAGGGTGAGTGTGATGCATTGATACAGCCTGCAGAAGGGTAAACAGGGAGATCCATAATACCCTAAACAAAGATTTGGGACACTTCCTCATGCATTCCAATATAGTGTTTTAGTCCCCTGAACAATAGAGACCAGATGGCATGTATTTATCCAAGGAGGATAATAGGTTGTTTCTGGGGGACTTGCAACAAGGGGTGAGGGCCCTTTTGGCCAGCCAAGTGGGGGAAAGGGATTAAGCAGACACTTGTCCCTTTTCCATGGCAGGTAGTAGAGGTAGAGAAATAAGAATTATGATGAATATCTTGACACCCTTTTGGTGTGGGGGAGGGCTCTGGAACTGTCTCTTTAGGTCCTGAGACCCAGTGAGTGAAGAAGGAGACTACCCTTGGGGCTGGCCTGGAGGGGCTTTGCGCTCACTTAAGTCCTGTGACTTGGAGATGGGATTCCTTTGGGCTGCCTTCCAATAGATGCTCAGACAAGGAGTCATCCAGCTGTCAGGTTGCCCTCAGGGCTCAGTTGGTTCTCCCAGGGAAAAATGAGGAGGAAATAACAGAGTCATGTCTGGATTCAGTTGATTTCTTGCTAGGTTGCTTCCCTCTCTTGCACCTTTATAGATTCAACTTAGTTTAAATAAAGTGGTCCTTTTCAACCCATTTCTTTGTGTCTTATTATTCCATGGTTGGTCTGTAAATGACATATGAAATGCCACTGAAAGATATCAGAAGCTTAGATAATCCCAGTAATCTTATGTATCAATATCATAGAATCATAGAGTTGGAAGAGACCACAAGGCACATCCACTCCAACCCCCTGTCACGCAGAAATACACAATCAAAGCACTCCCAGCAGATGGCCATCCAGCCTCTATTTAAAAGCCTCCGAAGAAGAAGATTCCACCACAATATCATTAATGTTCATTCTTAACTAGTATTTCTGGTGAATTTCCAAAACTTTCTTATACCACCCATGAGCCTCATCCATAACTCAGACTGAGAGAAAGAGTGAGATAGTATTAAGAATATAACTAAGGAAGAAGGATTATTTTTGAATAAAAGGTGAAACTGCTTTACATGGATTTTTTTTATCATAATTACCTGTGGCATTAGGAAAAGATTAGCTATACAGAGGGGAAAATGTGCATTCATATATTACAACATCATTGATAACAAATGTTGGGACTCTAATATTGACCTTTCTAGGAATGGATTTAAATTAACCTTTGAAAGAATTAAGATCAAGACAAAATTTAAATTGCCTCCCTCAAACAGTGCTATGACTAAACATTCCTAAAAGACGCTTTTTTAAAATGCTTGTATATTAAGATTTTGCTCTTGTTTTTCTTTTTAACTTTTTGTGTCATTTATACAGCTTATAAAGACCTCTTCAAAATTGGAGCCTAGTTTTCCCAACCATCAGGTGAAATGGTAATTTTAAACCATTTTCAAAATTGTACTACTTTAAAATAGAGTTCCACAGTTCAGTGCTCAAACATACCAAAAAAATTCCCCACACACAGGAAGCTAATTTTCTCAAGACATGGCATGTATTTATATCATACCGTGAAATTAGTCAACTTTGTCCAGTATGTTTTTCTGCAGTTATAAGCATATAGTCTTGAAAGTAAATTCTGTTGGAATCGATAAAACTATACTTAAGACAGAGTGTTGACTCAAAAAGATTTGTGTTGCAACAAACATTCTACAGCTTGTTCAAACAATTGGGACACACAGTGCCCCATATGGGACTACCTGGAAATTAAAAGTAATGACAGGGAATTTGCTTTCATAAGAGCTAAGAAGAACACTGCTGAATCAGACCAAAGCCTTGTCTTGTCCAACATTCTGTTCACACAGCAACCAGACAGGTGCCTATGGGAAGGCCACTGGCAGTTATGAGCTCCAGTGTAACCCTTGAAGCCATGTTGCTAGTTTGGATAGGTGAACATGGTCTTCGAAAGGAAAATCATCATGCTCTTTTTTCTAACTCTCTCAAAAAACAGAGGACCTCTTTTATTCCAGCAGGCTTTTACTGTGTAATCCCTAGTTTACTGATAGATGTAACATCTTTTACTTTTGCTGCTAATAGATTTTGCTTTCCTTTTCAGCGAAAATCACTTTGAATATCAGAAAGTCTGTCATAGTGAAGATGGAGTGTGCTCATTTGCACAGGACAAAACCCAGTCCAATGGATTCAGATTATAAGAAAGGGGATTCAACAAAACATTTGGAGGCACTTCCTAATGATAAAAGCTGTTCACCAGTGGAATAGCCTACCTCAGAGGTAGTTGACTCTGATTTGTTGCACAGCCCTCTGCCAGATAAGATTACCAGGTCAGGCCCTAGATTTTACAGCCAAAGACTGAGACTTGGGGACAACCCCTTGTGATGTCCCAGTGATAGGGCCCTGGTGATGTTGAGAGGATAAAATTACAAGGGTCAGCCCCTAATGAAGCATTAAGCATCTACCCAGGATATGGCATTTAAATTTTTAAAAAAACACATCAAAATACCATGAGGGAAATACACACAGAGAGACCACATTTTCAAAGCAGCACTCTCACCTTAAGGCCTTTTCCACATTTTATTTTTAAAATGGGGCAGCGCATCCTCCAGCGAGAATGTTTGCACTTGGGGGCGAACTGGGTCCGTACTACTTAATGTATGTCCGGACTTCAGCCCGCTCTGGAACGGCCAGAATTGGTGGCTCAGCATGCTATTGAAAGACCGATTAAAAGAGGACTTTCAATAGCCCGGCGCACCCCAGTCCGTCGCTGCGCTAATGTGTAGCTCTGCAGGCTCGCGCCAGCACGAGGCTGCAGATCTTTCAGTGGCAGGCTTCTGGCTGGTGAGCTTCTCCGGTTGGTGGAAAGCCTCCACCAACCGGAAGCCTCCATTTTCGTCCCCAGAGAGTGTGTAGCGTGGGCACGCGCTGCTCCGGATCAGCGTGGATCGTCGGAGGGGAGCATGCCAGTCCGGTGAGTAACGGACTGCCCCATTTTCCCCCCAAAGTGCAGAAAAGCCCTAAGATTCACTAGTCCTAATCTGAGACCAGAAAAAAAGGTCCAGGGCCTGAAATATCAAAACACTGCTATCATGAGAGCTAGTGTAGTGTAGTGGTTTGAGCACTGAATCACAATCCTGAAGACTGGGGTTTGATTCCCCACTCAAGCATGGAAACCCCCTGGCTGATCTTACATGCATCCAGTTGTAGGGATGGGGGTGCGATGGGAGGCAATGGGGGGCGGTTCACCCCAGTCAGCAATGTTTTTGGGGTGTCCCAGGCCATAACCTCCTCCTCGCATGCCCTGGCCATGCCCCCACACACCACGGCCATGCCCCCGGGCTGTAGCCCCAGCCCCCTCCACACTCCAATCTCCACCACTGCATGCATCACACACTCTCAGCCTCAGAAAACCCTGCAATATGTTCAATTTAGGGCTGCCATAAGTCAGAAGTGACTTGAAGGCGCACAACAACAATAGCAACTGTCAGGAATGCTTTAATTTAGGATGCCTTCACTGGTAGGAAGTTAGACGAGAAGACTTTTTGAGTCCCTTCTAACTCCACAGTTCTATGATTGTATGATTCGAAGGGCTGGTTGAAATATTCTCTTTTTATTGACAGTGATGTACTAGGTTTTTTTTTTAAAAAAAAAAAATCAGCCACTCATCATGACTGTCCCTATAGCTATACTTGCATAGGGAGGTCAAAATGCAAGCAATTTTTCTGATTATGTGTGAATTTTAAATCAAAATCGTGTGTACATAGCATAATACCGAAGCAATTAGAATCACTTAACAGTTTTAGAACAGTGAGCTAAAGAAGGGTAATATAATGAGAAGCATGTTAAGTTTTTGTTAAATGCCTGAAATTGCATAGGAAGACACAACCCACCACGTAGCTTAGAGTGCGGGGCGAGGGGAGGGGAGGGGCAGAGGTGTGGCCGCGTCATGTGAGGGTGTGGCCATGTCACACAAGGCACCCCCCAAAAATTGCTGCCTGGGGCGGACTGCCCTCATCACCTTCCTGTCCATACGCCTCTGGACACAACCTTTCCCCAGACTGTGCAGGACTACCAGAAGTTTCTCTTTTTTTTTCTAGAAACCTCTGGTTTTCATCTTCAGCAAGAACCGATCTTTTGCAAAGCTAATGGACTAATAAATACGTACTACATGCATATATTTATACACATCCGTACATTTCAATGTGTGTTTACTAGATGAATTTTTAAGAGGCAAAATGGTGTAGTGGTTTAACTCTTGGACTGTGTCTCAGGAGAGCAGGGTTCAGTTCTCTGTTTAGCCACGGAAGCCCATTGGGTGACCTGGAGCACATTACACATATCACCCTGACAAAACCATGTGATAGGTTCACCTCAAGGTCACCATAAGGTGGAAATGACTTGTAGGCACACAACAACAACAAAGATTAATTTTTTAGCTTAGCGGCCATTTCAGTGATTTACAAATTTATTAAAATTTGTAAAAAATTAAATTAATTAAGTTAATTAAATTTTTTACAGATTTTAATTAAAATTATTAACTTATTAAATTAATTTAATTAAAATTTATTTAATTAATTAATTCAATTTTAATAATTAAATTAATTAATTTAATAAATTAAAATTTATTAAAAACATCTGCATCTTAGCCTCTACTAAGTCTTCCAAACCTAGACAACATATTCCAAACCAAGGTAACATGGTGATGCCATCCCATATTGTAATGTTTTGATAGCTGTTTAACCTTTTTCTTTTAAAAGCATTCATTACACTTTTGTCAACTTAACGAAGATTGAAGAACTCTCCCTCCCCCCACCTCTTTGCCTATAGATTGTTAATGAAAGAAAGATTCACTCAAGAAATGAAGATGTGTTATTTCATTCTTTTCATTGAATGTAACTTTTATGATGAAAAAGAAAACTACTAAACTACTTCTCCTCCATTCAAGTTGGCTCTAGACCTTCTGGAGCACAATGGCAGGTTGAAAAGAAAGGATTCCCCAATCTCAGCAGATGATCTTGAAACATTTGGTTTCAAAACAGCATAATTTTTCAAAACATAAGGTAATGACTGTTAAATCAATCTTAGCAATCATTCCATCAATTTCAATGTGCAGAATTTTTTTCTAAAGCCATACATTAACTAGAAAGCATTCATATTTATTCAAAATACAATTAAAAAGTCCCTTAAACAAGAGGTTACAATACAAATAACTCCAGAGAAGTGAATAGCAATGTGTGAAAAGAGAAGAAATATGAATTTTTTCCCTGACTCTGAAACCAGAATTTAATCAAAAGATTTTGATTAAAATATTATTCAGTAATATCAGTGTTACTATGGTTACTTAATTACTGAGGTTACAACCTACACTTGGGAAAAACTGTTATAGGGACATGATGAAACATTTGATAACTCACAATCTCAGTAGGAGAGCTCATTTGGATGATTTCAGGAGTGTGGTTTTATTTCTTCAGTTTAAACTTCCTTTCTGATTTATATTACACTGGACTTGAAATTGGTTCTTCCAAGCTTTGAAACTGAAGCAGAACTGCCAGAGGTATATAACTCTATAAGATCTGAAAGCCAGTGACTAAACTGTTATAATTAAAAAATATATATTTTCCTCTGGAAACATTTTGTGCTAGTCAAAATTCAGAAGAGAAATGTGACTATTCAATATGCATCCTGTGTGCACTTATCTTTATGTCACATTGAATTGGATAAAACTTGCTTCTAGGAAGGCATCCATGGGATTGCATTCTTTATCACTTTTCTACAAATATTTCCTGTAAAAAGCTATTTTGAGCATCCTCTCTATTTTATACACACACACACACAAATTTTCCCTCCCCTTAATTATTTATTAATTAATTATTATGCCATACTATTATGTGGTACTCCTATTTAATTCTATAAGAAACTTGTGTAAAAAAATGCACAGAAAACAAAATATTTTAACTAAACTGTTTTGTTTTGTGGGAAAGAAAAAAATTAAACTTTTGTTGTTACCCTGAGAATTGGGGGTCCCGTGAGGGGCGCCCAGGTTGCCAATTAAAATACTGAATTTGGGAAAATTAGCCTGAACATTGTTTTGGCTAGGAAGAGGCAGGGTAACATTGTGAGATCTTGTACCCAATGTATACAGCAGTGGGTCAGGGAGCAGCTAGACAAAGTTTTCCAAAGACAGACAATTCTTTATTAAAGGCAAAAAGACACGAAAGACAGAACATAAATTAACTAGCTTGGAAAGAGAAACAGAGGTTTGTTCGGGAAAGGCAATACGACCTGTCTCGTAGTCCTATGCGTAGCATCTTGAGGTGCTTAGAGAGCCACCTTGAGGTACAACATGTGGCAAAGTATTCAAGATTAAAAAGCTGCTTCCACAGCAACTGACTAGATGAAAAAGTCTTTCTCTTCCAGAACTCAGACAACAGGAAGTAGGGGGCAACCTAACCTTGTTACCTAGGGAGCCAGCCTGGTGTAATAGTTTGAGTGTCGGTCTAGGACTCCAGGAGACCACTGTGTGGATCCTTTTTAGTCATGGAAACCTACTGGTTGACTTTCCCAAGTCAGATTCCCTCTTCCTTAGAAGAAATATTTCCAAGAAACCCTATAACATAAACAAAATAAGTCAGAATTGGCTTAAAGAGATATAACAAACAAAGGGAGTTTCAGAGCCTGGGAAGAGCTATCAAAAGACCCTTCTCTCACATTTCCACCAAATGTGCCTCTAAAGGAATAAGACTGAGAAAACAGCCTCCTTCAAAAATCTCAGATCCCAAAGAGGCTTACACAAAAGAACACAGTCCTTTATGGAGTTTTAATCATTAACCTTCTGGTGCTTTTCACTTTGAGATAACGTAGTGCCCAGAAGAACCTACTCCCTGGTCTCACTTAAAGATCATCTAATTCACAGTTAACATGTACTCGGCCATTTCAGTAGTGGTCACAGTATAATAGTGAAAGTGTGACCACAGAAGGATATTTTAAGATCTTAAAAACATTGTTGGTTCATTTCATTTGTTTCATTTAGTTTTTTGTTGATTTTTAAATGTTAGTTTAGCTTCTGCTGTTTTTTAGATCTACCTTTTATTCATTTTAATGGTATTTTAAATATTGCCTATTTTATTGCTTTCTTAAGTTTCAAAGGGATTTATGTTAAATATATGTGCATTAAATGAATAAATAACCTTACTGAAATAATTGAATTTGTATAGGAATGAGCCCTGGAACTTGGAACTTGTTTCTTTCCTCTGAGACAAAATATCGAGCATACCAATACTTCAAAAATCCTGAAATGTCTTTGTTGAACTTTCAAGTAGCTTAAAATGCTAGTTACAGCAAGTGTAAGGTCAATTTATCAAAGAGAGTTAGACTTCATTAAATAGTCTTAATCATCATTAAGTTCTAAATGACGTGTGAGATCAATGTGATTGCTAAAAAAAAACCAGGATGAATTACTTGAAGCTGCCATGTAGTTATTTAGCTACCAGGATGTTGGTGGCTGCATCATATTTCATGGAGCTTTAAGGATTACTTAGCAAGACTAACAGGTGTGACAAAGGCTTTTCTAAGGAGAAAATGGAAAGGAAACCACAGAAGAACAAATATGCGCTGTCTTAAAACTCAGGACTAATTTGTGTATATTGTTAATTGAAATGAGGGAAATAAATATTCTGATCAGAAGCACAACTGTCAAACTGAAAAGGCAAAGTTGATTGTCCTATAAAAAAGTGGAGGGTTTTTTTTTGCCACAACCAGCATTATCTGCATGTTTGACTGTAATGGTACACTAATTTGGGTCACTGATGAAGATCAGCTGTACTGATCCATATTGAAACATGGACTGGTTAACAGAAGCAAGCAGAGATTCATAGGAAGATCCTAACAGTAGCTGGATCAGTAGCCCTTCATGTCCACACGATACTTCTTGCAAAATGTTGGAGTTTAAAACCTTCCTTTCATTGATTTTAAAAAAAGAAAGAAAAAAAGCTGTAAGATAATCAGGGGAGCTTCTTTTTGGGCTTGTTTATTTGTCTTTTCTAACTTTGGTATATCTTAAAATGATTTTATACTGTTTTGTGTGGTTATTTTAATTGTTTTTAGACTTTACTGTGAAGGTTTTTTAATTGACTCTCTTTGGGATCCACCTAAGGTTCTACTCCAGGAGAAAGGCAGCATACAAATGAATTAAAATAAAAATGTTATGGCTTTGCAACATGTTTGAATACCCATGGCTTCAATTTGTTGTTCTTTGTCCTTGGGTATTTTGTCGTCTTAACCTTTTCCCATTAGATAGTTGTTTCCCAAAGGCAAAACCATAGCTGCCTGAAAGCTCATGGGTAGATTACTTTTGATGCATTTTGAATGAAAAGTTCAGGTATCACTATTTAAAAATGTCCACTTAAGCTGCTGGGAACAATCAAGTAGTATCTTTTATTCAGGAAGAAATACATAGATTTCATGTTAGTCTAGGCTTGTTAATGGAAAAGTTGAAGGGAAAATTCTTTCTCCAAGTCGTAAAGTATATGAGTTATATACAATTAAGATTAAAATAAAAAATCCACGTGACGCTTTAACTAAAGTTGTGCCTTCATTCAGAACAGTGTGAATCAAATGGGTGCTATTCAGTTTCATTTTCTTCCGTTTCCAATCAAATAGCTTGAGCATTACCTTTCATATGAATGAGTTATTTCTTTTTATCCCTTTTATACCTAACGTTTATTCCAGGGACCCGAATGTTTTTGCTTTTTTCCTGGTTGCATGGGCTGTTTTCAGTGGCCATCACATGATGTCCACCATTTTATTCTCCCATGATGGTCTGGAAGTTATATAATTCATTGACATAAGGAGGGAGGGGATATTGCCAGTGGTGGCTGCCTTGTGTGTGGGAGAGGGTAAATGCTAGGATTCTCCATGCCCTGTCACTACATAGCAACTGAGACTCCTGGGGAAAATAAAATGGTGGGATTGCCAAAATCCATTATGCCACAGCTGGTAAGAGCCCCTTTCCCAAATAAAAGTAAAAGAAAGGAAGAATCCAAACAACACCTAAAACAAATGAGCTATACAATGACAGCTAAGGGAGCAATATGATTGTAAAACTTTGTTGTTTGCTGTCAAGTCAATTTTGACTGATGGTAACCCAGTGAATGAAAAACTCCAAGGTCCTTGGTCAACGAGTACATTCAGATCATCAAACTCAGCACTGTGGCCTCACCGATTGAATCAATCCACCCGTGGTGCAGTCTTTCTCTTTTCCTCCCACTTTCTCTAGCACTGTTGTCTATTCCACTGAGGCATGTCATCTGTTTATCTATCTGAAGTACAATAGTCTCAGTTTATTCACAACTACATAGGGAAAAAGTTCATAGCATGTTAGGCTTGAAATTTGGGCTCTACAATTTGCAATAGAATTGATATATTAATTGGCATTTTAGACAATTGTAGCTCATCAAATGACCTTTGCTATTCACTTGTTCATTATGCTTAGCTCCTGTTTATAGTTAACACATACCCAAACAGAATTCTGTATTGCGTCAGTGATGTCTTTGGAAATGATCGGGTGGGAATTTCACTGTACAAGTTATAGAATTTCACATTTCACTGTACAAGTGGTGACTCTGCTGATGTATGATATTTTCCTGATGCAAGCATAAAAAATAGTATAAGAAAGAAAGCATGGATAAATAAACTATCCTTCTGGGATCATCACTTTTGGTGATTATTAGAGGGATCCTTTGATCAAAGTATTTGTGCATGTGTGGTCTATCTCTCTCTTATCTACCTTCCTACCTTGTGTTTGAGAGTTCATATGAGCTCCATGTTCCACTGGGGATACAGTGAAGGTGTGATTAATTTATCCAGCCTAACAGATAAGCCTTAAGCAATTCAGATCTGTTTGTGAAGAATGTTCATGCAGTTCTTTTAATTTGATGTTCAAGTAGCTTTTATTATTGTTTTCACCTTGTACTTTTCCAATGTATTTTTCCAGGCGACTAACTTCACATTCTTAAAACTGCAGCAATGTTTTTTTTAAAAAAAATAATGAAAAGTTCACATATATGCATCCCACAGGGCATATTTTCTTTCTCAAACTCTGGCTACTTGGTACATTCTCAGCATTAAGGCTCTTTCATTGCTTCGTAAATAGATTCAAGCTCGAGCTGTGGAAAATCTGTGAAACAGATAATGTTATCTGCATGAAGAAAAATAATTTTTAAAAGTTCAGTTTTATGAAGCACGTAGGTCATACAATAAATTATTCTAAAATGAAAGCACATGCTAATTAACCTTATGTGGGGAAAAAAATCAAAGATTAGTTCAGTTACACTTCCTTAAGTAAAATCCTGTAAGAGTTAGTTTGAGTTCGATTGCAGCATGTCATTTTACAAGAGAAAAAGATGGCTATATTAAGGTAAGTTATGCACAAGAGGTACTTGAAACTGCAGCAGAGACAAGCCTGAACACTGAGCTGTCTTTTCATTCTTACAATAGTTAAAATAAAATAGCCTTTCAGTCAGTGAGTGATTATGACCAGCTCCTACACTGCAAGATTCCGCGATGTGTTAAATCACAGTCATGAGACATTGCTCTCAGAGATGTCATCCCCTATTCATATTTTCAGGTAGAGAGTAGGTGGACTGGCATTTCATAGATTTCCACTACATTATGCAGCTTTTGTTATGTTTGACATACCTTTTCAAAAACAATTTTGATCATTTGAACTATGTCCCAAAGTATTTGAGACACTGGGAACATCTAGGTCAATGGGAGGCAGAAATCCCTTTCCTATAGAAAAACTCCTTGGCAAACCTGATTTGTTTAAAAACAGTGATATGAAAACCATAACCCATGGCCCATGTGGACTACCTAGGATCATTTTGTGTTTTCCATGGCCCTTTTTTCCCCCACATATCATGTAGCAATTTTGCCAAGTTCCCTTCTAGTTCACTTTCAAGTTTGAAAAGAAAAATACTCAATGGGGCAAGCATGTTAATTCGTCCTACACCGCCCGAGTAACACGAGTGGCGGGGGGACGGCATTTGCCGCCCTCCCACGAGAAGAGATCGCGCTGCTAGGGCCGATGGGAGGAGGCAGGGCTGAGCTTAGTATTTAGGACTGCCCCGCCTCTCTCTCGGCCTCTCTCGGCGTGTACCTATGGAACCCCCTTTTCGGGGTGTAGGATAAATCCTATCCTTGAGGAGGGCCCTGGGATCACCCCACTTGCTATGCAGCGGGGGGTGGGGCTTGGGGCTCACCTCCCAGACAAGGGCTGGCCAAAAGTCATCATGCAACTTCAGCGGTTGGCTTTGGGGCCCGGTATCTCGCTCAACGGGCTAGGGGAGATGGTTGGGAGCTGCCTCTTGACCCTAGTCCGAAGATACGGTTGACCCCCCCTTTCTCAGGTCATAAAATACAAGTTCAAGGTCAAGTTCAAGTTTAAGTTCACCCCTTTATGTTAATTAGGCATATTAATAAATTGCCCTAGTTCAACCCAAGCTCTGTCTGCGATCTTGTTATTTTGTGGGTTGGGCGGCAAAACTGTAGCCTCTAGAGGGTGCACAGGTGCCTTTTTAGTTGCAAAAATTTAATTGGAAAAAATGGAAGAGAAATATGAGGGTTCCTTCAAAGTTGGGGGTGGGTTGGGCATTCCTGAGATCTTAATCAGTTGGTAACCCCTTTTTAAAACATCCACACACCATGCATCATCTCTGTGGACCAATGATCACTGCTGTGCAAATGCTGTCCAGCTGTGGAAAAGTACATTTGATGTGGTCTCTTTAAACAGAATCTGATTAGATGGATCTCTTTGAAAGATTCAGGGCAGGGGTTCTGAGGACACAAGTAAAAGTATCATTTTTCACATAACACTGGCTATTCCATGAATATAGATGCTTCTTTGTGCAGGACCAACCTTGCAATTCCTTTACCTCCCCCATTATTTTCCAGTGTTGCCAAGATATTTTCAGGTTGTGCTGCTAGGGCATTTTCATTGTAATTTCATGTTTTTTTCTGGTGAATAATTACTTCCTGACCACTTTTCATTGGTGTATTACAGTGGTTCTCAGACTGTGAGTCAGGACCCTAAGTGAGGATGCAATAGATGCTCAAGGTGAGCACAAGAGAATTCAGCCTAGTCTCTGCAAAAGAATGACACAAAGCATTTTCCCTGCCTTTCCCCAACCTCAGACATAGCAAAAATCAGCTTCACTTTTATAATGTTTTTTCCATTCAGCTTCTCTGAATGTTCTTTTGCTGGCACATCAGTTAGCAACCACCAAGCAATTTGCCAAGTGGGGCAAGAGAGAAGTGAATAGTGGAGGCAGAGAGTGTGAGAGCTCACTGTTAAGATAGAAAGGACATGCAGCATAAGGGGCCTCTGAGGGAGAAAGGGAGACAAGGGCGTAGGACAGGATGGGTGGAGTGATGTGGAGTGGATAGGTGTTACAACCTCATACAGATGTAATGGGGGTCTCGGAGGTAAAAATAAAATAAATGAAAACCATTGGTGTATTACAGGGCCTTCTTTTAACTACAATCCAGTAAGTTTTTCATGAAGGAGTTTGAAGAGAGCTTTGGTCTAAGTCAACCTTCACCAACGTGGTGTCCTCAGTGTGCTAAAGTATAACTCCCATCATTCCTAATTAGCACCAGCATCAGCTGGCTGGAGATGTTGGGAACTGTAATCCAACACATATATAGGACACCAGGTGGAAAATTCTAGGTGATTTCATTTACTTATATTAGACTGAAAGGTAAAGATGTCAGCCAACTTGCACTTGGGTCTAGAAGCTTTTTCAAAAAAAAATGTGGGGGAGAGGAATTGGAAGAATTAATCCAATGACCTGCTTACAGAAATGGATCAGTATGTTTGCATGTAAAAAGTATGAACAGGGATGCTTGAAAAGAAATCCTTATTCTGAGTCCTGTACAAAGTGCAATTCAGATTTTCTACAGAGTGCTCTATACACATAGCCTTAACATATGGTGTTATGAAAACTGTGACAACGAAGACAGTTTCCATGTCCAGTTTTTCATCCAGCTACACTCTTTACCAGATCAGGGCCAGAAATTTTACAGCATCAGTTCATCTTCACAGGCGGGGTTTTACCATTAATAGATTGTCACTAAAACCCAGATATGCCTTTCTCCTGGCATGAGTCCTGGTTAGTTGTGGTTAGAGTTAACCTACTAAAATTTTTGAAGCTTAAAATAGTCATCACTAACTTATATTCTGCTGATTTCAGTGGATATAGTCTAACCACAACAAAAGATGTTTGCCCATGACATAACTATACCACTTTGGTACCACTTTAACTGTTGTGGTTCTGTCGTATGGGATCCTGAGATTTCTAGTTTGATGAGGAAGCTATAATTCTCTGCTAGAGAACTGTAAGGTTTTATAGTTCAGAGGAGTGTTCAAACTTTGATCCTATAGGTATTCTGAAAGTGCCAGACAACTTACACACTGGTCAGGGATTCTGGGAGTTGAAGTCCAAAACGTCTGGTTCTAACCAAAGATTAGAAACACCACACTAAATACATCACCCAAACACAAAGCCAATGATTCCACGGGATGGGACCATGGCAGTTAAAATGGTATCAAATTGCTATCATTGTGCAGTAAGCATTCAACTTACAAATCAAATCTTTAATATTTAAAGATGCCAAAGTATTGCTTTCATATAAAAATATAATGCTAGTTTGTGGGAGGAAATAATATATTTTATTTGCTAATTTCAATCTTTATGTACTTTGACAAAATTAACACCAATGGCCAAATAGATGTTAGCCATCATATGTATGAAACAATCTTCAAATTGTTGTCATCTTTTGATGAAAAGGTGCTGCAGGAGGATGTGGGCGGGCATAGAGGAAGAAAAGACCGCTTAGTGCTTTCTCCTACCACCATTTCCTATTTAAAAAAAAACCACATCCTATTCCAGTTGCTTTTCCACCTGTGTGATGCAACTCCCCATATATTTTCCATTGCAGATGAAGATATAGGAGTGGGAAGGTATGTTTCTGATTGGGTTAAAAAATGCTAAAAGAGAAACATCACCTTTATATATTCTATTCATGTAGCTGCTGTTGATTAAACACTCTCTCACTCACACTGGGATACATGTTATATGCATCAGCTGTATAACATACAGTTTGAAACTCAGGTGTGCCTATTTTAGCACAATATGTTCTGCTCTGAAATAAAATACATTGCCACTAGCAAAATAGAACAATTTGCCAAGCATTCCGGTTCCATTTCGTTATTAATGACCTACTTTTTTTTGTTTGTTTGAAACTCTTGTGATGTTAAATATGCCCCTCAGCATAAGTAAATGCTGAATATCTAATTTTTACAAAGACAGCTCCTATAATAAAGGATTTCACACTCAAGATGGTTCTGCTTAAAAATAGCAGTAATAATCTTAAAAGCAGATGGTAACATAAACCCTAAGCAGAGAAATTTGAAAACCTGTAATACTTTAAATGGGGAGGGGGAGAAAAATAGTCATTTGAACAGCCACATTGAAAAGGATAGCACATCTTAGCCTTGTAACTCCATAAGCACACAACAGACATTCTAGCATTATGTTCTGGAGAATCCAAAATCTGATTCCCCCATTTTTACCAACAGCAGGGCCAAACTTTTATTAGGACTAATCACAGTGCCCCAAAGAGTATAAGTTTTCAAGTTCTCCAAAAGTGTGCTAGGGAAAATACTGTGTTTAGTCATTTAGGGCTGAATCTACTGCAAGAGGAACAAGATTTTCTACTGCTGTGAAGACAGAGTGCAATGAGGGTCTCCTTCCCTTCAGCTCACTTATACAAACACTGCCATGCAGGGGTATAGCTACTGGGAAGGGGGAGAAAGAAAGGCATTGCTTGTCCCAAATAAGAATTCCACCCCCTCCCATGAACTTTTCCTTCTGTTTCCAAATGTATAGTATAGCAGAGAGTGAGACATTGAAAATCATTCACATCTAGGACTCTTATTTGCTGTCTGTATTCATAGCCTAGGGGCCCTATCACACTACACAATTATAGTGTATTGTCATGTCAACATTCTGTGGAATTATGAGGTTTATAACTTAGTGACACACAAGAGCTCCCTGCCTGAGAATTCTAAACCCTCCTCCTTAACCTTCAAATCCCAGGATTCCATATGATGTTGCCATAGCAATTAAAAGTGGAATAATAGTGCTATAACAATGTAGTGTAATAGGGCCCTTGGTAATTTTGCCTGCCGCATTTTCTTTGGCTGCATAAAGTGTATTTCTAAATGTACAAATGAAGTTTTTAGGTCACCTTCAGTTTTAAAAATGTAAGGACCGAAAGGAAGTTTCATTGAGGGCAGAATTCTTGTGGGGAAGCAATGTCTTCATCCCCTATAGCTACACTGCTGCTACAGTGTTATTCTATGCTGCTGCACTAAGCTGACTGAAGAGCATGTTATGTTTCACCCAAGTCAACAAGTCTCTGAGCCTCAACAGCATTGTGTCTTCTGAAACAAGAGGCAGCCATGGAGTCTCCGACCTCTCAGGCATTACTAGTTGTAATATCTGTTGGCTACACACCCACCAGTGCTCCACTGAGCCTGAAATTTCCAGTTTGGGACTGAGTTTAGCTGCAGATCTCTGGGTTAAAATATCTGCCTTATTTCTTTTAACTTTTCCATTTGTTATTCCATCCTTTATTTTTAAAAATCATCAACGTCAACATAATCTAGTTTTAATAATAATCTAATTTGATGAAGAGTTCTAGAGAACCTGAAACTTGCAAACTTTTCTGGGATTTTAGTTGGTTCTAATAAATAGTTGGTTCTAATAAATTTGTTACTAAAGTGTGGGTGTTGTTTTTACTCAGATACCTCTGTTTTTTAAACATTTGTTATATTTAATGTGGATTTAGGTATATTCCTGTATCAACAACCATTACCTTCATGAATTTGAAATATGATCTTGAAGTATAATTCTTCAAAAATTAGTCTGCCTAGTAAGTTGAGGTAGACAACATGGGCTGCATGAGCCTACTAAGTCTGTTTTGGTGGCTGTACCCCCTGCCAGGGGTCAATAATTTTTTTAAGAAAGATGATGCCTGGAATTCACTAAGGAACTTAAGGGTGCTTAACCTAGGCCCTTTCCGCACCGGCCTATTAAAATGGTGCATAGCGACCTCCAACGGAGGTCTTCTGCACTGTGGAATGGACTGGGGTGGACTACTTTTTGTAGTTCCACACCTCAGTCCACTCCGGAGCGACCAGAACTGGTCGTGCAGTGTGCTTTTTAAAAACCTCTTTTAAGAGGTTTTTTTAAAAGTACGGAGCGCGCGACCCCATGTCGCTCCGTTGCTGCGCTCCGGTGCAGATTTGCAGGTGCGCACTAATGTGTGCCTACAGATCTGCCGGGGCAGGCTTTAGGCTGAAGATCTTCTCTGGTTGGTGGAGAGCCTCCACCAACCAGAAGCCACCATTTTGGACACCGGAGCAGTGCGGAGCAACGAGGTTGCACCGCTCCTCATCACGACAGACCCAAACAGACCCACCAAAAAGCCGGTGAGTAGCGACAGGGAGCGTTTCCCTCACCGCGTGCGGAAAGGGCCCTAGATTTACACTTTCATGACTGGTTTGTATTCCTGATCCCTGCATATTCCCTAAATTAGACAATACACTGGAACCATGAAAGGGAATTATAACATGGAAGCTGATTCTGGCTGAGACACCAGACATTGCTGACAGGAGCAGGTATGAATACCAGTTGGTTGCTTCTCAATCAACAGGAGAACAAATCCCAATGTTCACAGCAGCAGCTGCCCAGAAAGTCCAGATAGTGGGGCAGTTGAGCCAGAAGACACTATCTAGCTACATAACAAACGTGATTACATAGCCGAGTAAGTAATACAGAATCATAGCTATTTTAGCTCCAAAATAATTCCCAGAAGTGTCAGAGTTCAACTCCCAGCCCATTCTTATCTGCCAGCAAGGGAAGGAAAGAGATAGTATTTGCCAGAATCAACTCAAGAGGAGGCAGCAGGGAGTATTCAGTGCTAACAGCCACATAGAAATGCTGAGCTGAAAGCTGAAGTCAAGGTCAATCCAAGAACTCGAGAATGCTAAAGATCAGTCCAAAAAGTCAAGGAAGCTGGAATACAAAGGTCCTGGGAGCAATTTGCTACAAGCAAACAGCAAGCCACACCAACAGACTTGTATAGCAGAGGAGAACAAGTGTTTCTCTTCATTGTCTTCATTCTCAGCAAAATGGCTTCCTTCTGAGCCATTCTCTCATGTCTCCTCTGTGATTGAGAGCTGGAGGCAAAGGTGAATCTAAATCCCCTAAATCATCATTGGCTCCTTCTCCTTCTGGCACTGGCTGTAAAAACTGCATCACAGGTTGTCTTTCAGCTGGTGAGGTGCCAGCAAGACAGTTTGGTCTATCACAGGCCCAAGTTCTGATTCTGGCACAATCAATTCCTCATCAACTTCTGAGTTGTCATCTATCACAGAATGTCCCAAAATTCCCTCTACAGTGAAGGGATTTTTACACATTTTTGCCTTATTGTAACAATTTAGAGCCAGAAGAAACCTTTAAAGAAGGGATATGAAGAGTAAGTGACTTCATGTTACTCCCTGTTGTTGAAAAATGTATTGTCTGAGTCTAAAATGTCCCAGCTCCCCTCATGGTGAAAATGCCCCCACATTCAATTTAGGCATGTTGAAGGGGGGAATTGATTGTGGGGAGAAAGTGTGGTGGGAAGGTATAGCCTTGCAAGGTCTCCTAGGCTTCTCACAATTACTCACTTCCCTCAGAAATGAACCTAGTACTATACTGGTAGAGACAGATTGTCGCTAACCCTGTTGATTATAGTGAAGGAGATTTCTCAAAGTTCTGGAAAGGGGACATGATTCACTTTTCATTCTCCATGGTTGGGGCTAATCTGTATGAATATGACATAATTCATCGAGGTGTCCTAAGAAAGAAGTCTGTAACATTTCAGAAAGATAATGAAGGGGTTTTCAAAACGATAGGTGAAAGGAAGCCTCAGAAACAGTCTACAGGGACCCAATTTGGCTTAGGAGTAAGCAGAATAAGATGCCCACCTCTACTATCAGCCTTTTGGAGATCTGCAAATGGTTCCTCTCACTGTCTCTCATAACTGTTGGGCCATTGCATATCACTAATATGATTCATCCCCCTCCCCTCATTTTCTGTTGCCTCGGTTAGTTTCTGAGCCTAAATATGTTGGCCATTTCTGCACTAGCCTGTTATAGTGCTATTATTCCATTTTTCAACATGCTACAGAATCCTGGGGTTTGCAGTTTATAGAGGGGCCTCAAAGGATTCCATAGGATGTTGAAAGTGGAATAATAGCACTATAACAGGCTAGTGTGGACATAGTTGCAGTAAACTCAAGTAGAACAGACTGAACACACTGGTGCCGTTGGATTTTCAGTAAAGATGAGTGCTAGATTTTCTTTCATTAAACTTTCTAAAGTTTAAACCAATAAATTTGATTAGAAAATATACACTGGTCTCAAAATAATTAATTCCAAAAATGCTCTGATTGTTGCTTCTTCCTAGGTATTGGACCATAATGACACAAAAAGATTTGGTGGAAAGGCACTGAATCATATTGTTAAAATATAAATTACCTTCTGTCATAAATAGTATTAAAATGTCTCTAACAGTACATATTGGGCACAGTTGCTTAGACATATCTCCAAAATTAGGTTTGTGGCCTGCAGCTGTGAAGACTGGCACAATCTTAAAGATTTAGAAAGACGAAAACTCTGTGATTGACATAAAAAGAAAACTTTGCCTCTCAATTATATAAACTTCAGATGGAGAAACTGCATATTTCTGCATATCACAACCTTAACCGCCCAAAAAGTATCTTATTTATATCAGCAGGGCAAGAGCATTTATAAAAGTAGTAGGTAATAAATTACATAACCAAGTTAATTATGCCCACTATAGATGGTATCACTTACCAAAATTATGTTAAAACTTCTTTCAAAACATGAACACTCTTACACTAAGAAAAGAAACTTCTTTAAAGGACACCTCTGCTCTTAGGCAAAGCAAGGCAATCACCTCAGCCAACAGATATTGGGAGGTGGAATCAAGGAGGAACTGGTGGAGCAAAAGGCCTTCCCTGAATCCCCCTGACCAGGGCTGCTATTTTCAGATACAATGGAGAACGGTATGGCCCTGTTAATGGAAAATTCAAAGTCATCTTTCATACCCGAAATGAGAGGTTCAAGCCTAGTCTTCCACTTCAGCGAGACAAATGCCTTGGCCTAACTCTGGCTCTCAGCAGATTATTGTTGTGTCTTTTGGGCACCTACCAAGACCCACAGACCAGGAGCAGGTCTGGTGATCACCAGAGGCACCAAAAAGAGAATTACACCAAAGCTGGATGGGCCAAAGGGAAAGTGAAGGAGGGATGATTTGTTCTTTCCTCTCCCACTATTATGACAGCCACCAAAATACCTGTAAGACTTAGGCCCACATGACGACATCCCAGCATGGAGACATGAGAGGAGTGGGACTGTGACAATGTCCTAGTTTGATCTGGGCTGGCAGCCAAGAGAAGCTGATAACAAACACAGGTCAGAAACTCAGTAGTAAGTTAAGTGGTCAGTTTACTGAAGAAAGGAAACAGCTTTGCAAATGTGAAGCAGTAAGCGTTCCAACAATGTCTATAAATCATAGGCAGGCAAAAACAAACACAAGTCAAAAGCAGACACACAGGCAAGGGAAGCAAACAGAAGCATGCACAGGAGAAATTGTCAATTGATTGCTGATAAAGACTAAACGGGAAAGGCTCAGTTCTTATAGGCTCCAGGGTCAGCACAGCTAGTGCCTTATTAATTGGTGCTTGACATAAATTCACTGGGAATGATGCAGGAGACCCTTTTGGTGTCTACGCTGGGCAAAGGTAGGTATGGCTAGATCATTCTCTGTATCAGAGTGAGCAGGGCTACCTGCTGGGGCTGACACTTCTGTCCCTGGGGCAGGTGGTTGTACTATCTACAGGTTCTGCTGCCTCAGACTCTGAGTCTGAGTCTAGGTCCTGGAAGCCCATGATAGACAACACTTCTTCATGACATTGTCATGGTCCTGCCTTCTACGGACAGCCAGTTGCACGCAGACAGGAGCATTTGTGATACGCCGCCATCCTGGCAGAGCTACTGCCAGGATCATAATGGGATGATGCAGGAGATTGTCATCATGCATAAATGGCCTAAGATGTCTTTGAAGATGTCTCCCATCTTCCATTTGGAAGAGTGCCTGGGGCTAGTGGGGAAACCAGAAATTATTTCTTCTAGCTGATCTACTGCACCAACACCAATCTTCTTGTTGCAAGAAGAGCAAAAGAAACCAACAGGTTTCTCACCCCTTCTTTCTCACTACCATACTTTTTACCTGTTGTCCTCCTCAGCTAGAGCTTCGTTTTGCATGCTGGAAGAGAAAGGGATGCAAGAATAAATAAATTCAGTTCTCATCTTCAGGTCTGCCACTGGCCTTAGAAAAGGGATAAGTCCAAAGACATGGAGCAGCCAGGAAAATGGCAGTGGAGGTAAAAGAGGAGGTGGCAGTAGCAAATGCAGAGGCAGTCATAGAACTCCTTCTCAGATATGCTCCTCCCAGCATCACAAAGTATAGTTGTCCCTGATATTTGTTTTTAAGGTTCATTATGCTAGAAGCCATCTTTCAAACTCCTTGTTCTGAAGTGCATAAGGCTTTTCTGGCTGATTCCCAAGACTTTAGGAGACTGCTACATTTCTTGGCTGGTATACTATCAGTTAAATAGTCCTTTGTTGTATGGTTACCTTAAACATTTGTATATGTCACAAAACACTTGGTATATGTTTCCCTTGGAGGGACTTGATCATCAAGCTAGCCTATGTTAGGTTTGGGTCAACAGGCTAATCCAGCAAATTCATAATAGGCAGTACAGCAGTTGTTTGTTCGTTGCTTCACAATGTTTCTTGTCGAGAACCCTTGGTAAAACATGGATATGTGTTTTGTAAATGAATATGTTCCTTTCTCCACCTTTCCCCTCTTTTTGACTATGAAAAAGTGTGTGTTGGGAGAGTGTGCTGATTCTCCTCTATGCTTTCAAGTCCAAGGCAAAGGATACATTGGCAGAGCTTCTGGCACATGAGAGCAGGGATGCAAATTGACATTTATTTTTATTTTTTTTATTTTTTATTTTTTATTTTGTTCTTCTGACCAAGAATGAATAACTTCAGCAATTTTTTCTCCACTGTGGGAAGAAGCAGTGCCCTTTTTGAAGACTATCTGGGACTTTTCTGAATAAGTACTTCATGCAAAATAAAACGGAAAAAGCACCAGGCGGGGGGGGGGGATTGGGAAACTTTTTTCATATAAAAATTGCCAGAAAAAAATACTGTTTTGTGTGTGTATGTGTCTGCATGCAATCACACAAAAAAAAACTGTTTTCTGTGCCAAACGCAACAAAAACTGTTTTTTAATACAGAGAAATATTTTCTTTACAGGAAATCACATTTTCTATTTAGGAAACTTGTGGTGGGGTTTTGTGCAGATAATGGGGAGAGGGATTTGTTTGCCCCAAAACACCCCTCTGCAGGCTGTGGTTTTTTTTTCCTTTTGTACAGAAAGCATAATTTTCTGCACAAAGGCTGAGGCCTTTCTGCACTACACTCTTATAGTGCGATGATTCCACTTTCAACATCCTATGGAATCCTGGGGTTTGCAGTTTTGGGAAGGGCTGCCTGGCCCCTCCCAAAACTGCAAACCCCAGGATTCCATAGGATGTTGAAAGTGGAATCATCGTGCTATGAGAGTGTAGTGCACAAAAGGCCTGAGTTTCCAGTGCTGAATTTTTATTCAGTGTAGAAAAATCCATGTGATTAAGCAAGGATGCACTTGGCATAAAAGAAATTGTGAAGTTTCTTACTGTGTCCAGGTTTTCTCAACAGTGAGTCCCAATGGCTGAGAACCCATTTTCATCTAGAATGCGGAAAAAAAGATGATTTGCATTATCTCCCTACATGAGATCCATGTTGTTTGTCCATTTCCACTGTCACCCATCCTCCACAAGGACATTTAAGAGCAATGATTGAGAGCAATGCCTACTCTCCTCTCTTCTGTGGTCTGTTTTCATGGGAGGCGGTGGGATTCCTGTAACATATTTTCCCTTGAAATATGCAAGTGTGTTTGCATTTCTGCATCTCCTGAAAACAGGTTAGCTGTTCTCTTTTCAATTGTGTCTGGGCACATTCATGTCTCTGTATGTCTGCTTTGCAGACAGTATGATAGAACTCCCTTGTCACCTGCTGCAACCTTACTGTTTTAATTCCATTGGAGGCCAGGGAGAGGTTTCAAACTAGTTGGCTTTTGATTAGGCTTCTGTGTGTGTATTCTAGGGATGTAAAATCTCAGCTTCCTGTGCGAGAATGAATAATTTCCACAAATTTCTCCCTGCTGCTGGAGAAATAAATATTTCTCCACAGTACCCTCCCTGTACCTGAACATTATAGAAATATCCCTCATCCACCCCAAGGAAAATGATTTTGTGTGAAAACCTCATGTATTTCTCCTCAGAATAATTCTCCTGGAACAATTTTGTTGTGTTCAAATACTAGATGAAAACTACTAAAACCTCACTGTTCTGTTATCCAACCACGAAACAAAGCATGTTTTTCCCATCCTTAGTGTATTCATTGTGCATTGCCATAATTTGTCTGGATGTTCCTGGATGTTCTGACCTCCTCACAGTGCAACTGTTTCACTCAACAATGACTTAAAGGGAATAAAGTTTCTTTTTCTCTGTATAGATTGAAAGCAGCAGTCTAATGGGCATGTTTGTGTGCTTGTGCTCTGTTTGCTTTCTTGGCTGTACATGTGGTCACTGGCAGGTTATCTCTGTACCTTCTTAGTTGAGGACAAGGCAGTTTTACAGGCATGCTGGTGGCTTGACCTATGAAGATGGACTTCTGTGTCCATGAAGGATCTAGCTGCACCCAGTGATGGTGTCCCAATCTGGGGAAGGTTAAGGCAGGGAGTGATTCCTTGAACCCTGGCTATATCTTGGGGTTGAGGAGCTGTGCATGTTTTCCTGTGTCAGGGTTGGCAGGATTTGGCTCCAATGACCATGAGCAGAGTGCTATCTATGAAGCAAGGCTTCACCGCAGCAGAGAGTCCCAGTGAAGCAGGAAAAATTCCAGAGGCTTGTTAGTTAGGCTTAGAGTACTGATTTATTGATGGACTCTAAGATAAAGCTTAGCAAAAATATGCAAGTTTGCCAGCAATTAGACAAGGAGAAAAACAATAGATAACAGAGTAAAATCGGGCAGCATTTCCCCTTACAGACAGTATACTTCCAATGGCAAGGTAGTGTTACTTCGGCCCAGGCCTACCCAGTGATAGCACTAGATATTGTTTTTGATATCAAAACCATTCGGCCTCCCTCTGCCACCCCTCTCCACATGTTTGTGAGACCTCCAGACAAGCATGTACACAGACGCAGCCGGTAATTGTTGGACATTCCATTCTCCACCTAGGCAGGCAGAACAGAGCCACTCCGTTGCTTCAGGGACCTCTCCTGCAAACACCTTTTTGCTTAAGCACAATACTAACAAAGGCGCCCAGTTCTGAGCTGATAGTCTTACAAAGCCGGACTAAGTACTGTGTATTTGCATTCTGGCTACACTATTGTTGATTCAGCGTTAAGCCGATCATGTTAAACTTGACCTTTTCCAAAGCTTTGTCCCGCTCCAAATTTGCATTGTTCTCACCGAGTAAGGCATGGCCTGCAGTCACAATTCACCCTATATAAACCTCCCGATCCCGAGACCACCTCGGATCGCTCCGGACTTCCATCGCACCTTGCTGCCGCTTTGTCTGGCAAGCTCCCCTCAGTGAACTGCACTGAGCTTTCTTCCCTGCGCCTCAACGAACTCAATCTTCAAACTTCTTCAGGACTACGAGAAAGGTGTCGTATCACCCATTTCCCTCGAAAATCCCCATTTCCAATTCTTGTGGTGTCTTTCCTGTTTGTTTGTCTTTCAATAAAACATCATTTTGGCTATTTTGAAACTGTCCAACTGCTTGACTGACCTGACCCCGTAGACGCTGGGTTGCAAGATCCTGCTACGTCACCCTGCCTGTCGCTAGCTTTAGTGAGTGCTCCAGCTAATTCTCCCCAGAATTGTGTTTGTGTTTTGGTTATTTGTGCGCCCCTCCCAGGTCCCCCAGAGAACAGGGTAACAGCAGGTCCAGCTAGGGCAGCTAACTGGCAGCTGGTCAAGGCAAACACCAGCTTTTTTATGCTGCCTTGTCACCCTGGAGCAAGTGGGGTGACCCAATCAGTGCTCTGGTGTGTGGCCTTCTCTAATACACAAGACATAGCCATAACAATTCTGCTGGCTTTACACCTGGCTGTCTGGTCACATTGCCTCTTCCTTCTGCTGTTCACTCAGAGGAAACTTTTGCCTGCCTGGAAACAACCTTGACATCCTGTTCTTCCCAAACTGAGTGAATAGAGAATACAGTAGCTGCTATATTCGTTGTAGCTGTGGCACATTCTCTTCTCCTCAATATAATTCATCTAGCAGACTGCTGTGCAGGGCCTATCCACCAGACTGTTGTCCTAAATCTAGACTTTCCTACTGAAACTTTAAAAAAAAAACATGTACAAAAATGTTTCTTTCTAAATCCCACAGGGGCTCAAACTGAAGCCATACATCCTGTCCTAGGCATGTGGCAGGCCTCCTGTATGACATGCTGCTATAGATTGTTAGACTGAAAAATGTAAGAAGGAGGTTGCTAAACCTGAGATGGCAGGAAAATCAGAAGATACTTTGAAGATACTACAGCCTGGCCTCAAGGTTCCAGATATGTCTGAGTGTAATATCCTCACAAAACAATGTTTGTGTAACTTTATTTATTAACTTTTTCTTTCATGCCAGAATAGCTCTCTTTTGTTTTGCCTTTACACTTTGTCTGCTGTTTTCTTTTCCCTTTCCATCTGCATACCTGTGAGCTTTGTTATACGACCTAGCAGATGGTGCTAGCAAGAAGAGCCTAACAACTAGAATTTCCATCCAGTGTAGATGCTTGTGTGTGAGAGAGAGAAAGTGGAAGGGAGGGAAGGATGGATGGGTGAGGAGGGAGAGGGGGGAATTTTTCACTCAAAATGTAATGTATGCATAGGGGAGGTGGTCAGGGAAGAAGTGAGAAGTCCATAGCTGCTTCTGGAGTTTTGCCATTTGAGCAGGGTTTGTTTTGTTTTATTTTTTTTCTCCCCTCTGATGTGCTTTAACTGTTCTGCTCCCATATTTTCGTAGGCAGTTTACCCCTTCTCTCAAAACCTCAGCATATATTTCATGTCTTTACCCATATTCATGCTAGCAGTGCATTGTTCAGCTGCCAGTTTCATTAAAATATTGCATTATTCAATGGATAAAATGCAAGAAATGTTTTCTCTTTCCTTACTCAGCCATGGACTAATTGAATGGCCTTCAGACAAGAGCTTTTTCATCTGGATAAGTGGAGTCAGAGGGACCAGCCTCACACAGCTGTTTATGTGATGCATTTCTAAAGCTTGCTGCATATTTAAAGCACAGTAACTTATGAAAAAACCTCTATAGGTCCAAACTCCTCAAAACTATAGCAGGGCTGCACAAGTACTATCCAACAGACAAAATATAGACATTTTTGCAGCACTCAGTCAAGGATTAGTAACCCTATTTGCCATGGAAGGAAGAAATAATCAGAGTGACTGCAATGTAAGGGACTAAATCAACAACATCTTGAGCTGAGGGTTTACTGAGGTTGTGGCATTTGCCTTTCCTATCCCCTAGAAATCCCCACTGAGAACACTGTTTCCTTGGAAAGCAGCAATTTTGGAAGCCTGGAAACCGTGCTGCTTTTCCTGCAGCCCAGCTGATAACTGTGGAAGAAAATGGATGGGATCTTGCAGGCTTCAGGGCCTGAGACCGTAGGCTGTACTCTCCTAACCAAAGCCTTATGCATGGAGGTGTGTTTATCTTGTGGAAGCAGTAGCTCCAATTAGTTACCAACAGATCTGCTGGGTATAGACTACCTTCAACCCCTAAACACTAAGGTGCTATTCCAGGTTTGCAGGTATCCTGCTATCTCCTCTCTCAGCAGGAACCTTGGCTTCACTACAACAGTGTCTTTCAGGCTAGCAAGCAGTCCTTTTCAAATATCTACCTGTGAGACCCTAGAGAAGGGACTTTCAAGCATGTGACAAAGTACAGTATGTAACTGGTAGGTGGATGGGGATTGGTAAGACAAAAATAATGTAAGTCTGCCCTACACTCTTATGTACTTACTCTATTCTTCCCAAAATGTATGTCCTTCTATATGCGTACATGGAATGTATAGCTGAATATGTCCTAAGATATCATTTAATCTGCTGCTTACCCTTTCTGAACAGAGTCCAGTATGCTCAGTCTACCAAATAATGGACATAGAACTATAAGTGCAGTTAGCAACCGTATCCATTGTTGCTGCATGCTTTCAAGTCATTTCCAACTTATGGTGACTCTAAGGTGTATGTATCATGACATTTTCTGGGAGCTGAGAGTTTGTGATGCACCCAAGCTCAACCAATGGGTTTCCATGGCCAAGTGGGGACTCGTCATCCAACACTCAAACCACTATACCATGCTGGCTCTTAATTATATCTGGGGGCATTAAATTAAATACTAGATGTTTATGGGTGCTTTTCATCAGGACTGCATCATGTGGAGAGGGAAGATTTAATTCTTCCCTGCTCAATAGTCATCATAACAGAAATAGCTTCCCTTCTGACATGGGAACAAGGCTTAGAGAAAAGCCCCCACTGGAGCCAATTACATTATGAGATTATTTTATTTTTATATCTCTCAGTGTAAAATGCTTCCAGGATGGTTTACAGAAATCACAAAATAACAGTATAGAAAAGTACAGTGTTAAAAAAAGACAGTAAAATAAACAGATAAAAATAAACATGGCAATAAGCATTACAGCAGTTCAAACATTTTTAAAAAAATATTTAAAATGAGAGGGTTTAAAAAAAAAAAAAGACAACACTATGACTGTTATAATATTTTGGTAGATCCACTATGTAGTTCAGGACAAGTTTTCAAAATGTCCTAGGATAAATACATATGGTTCATCCCATGGTTTATATTAGACTGACAAGTCAAGACAAGCATACATCTGCAAAGGAAAAGCTAGGAAAGTCTATTCAATGCAAGAAAGAAACAAGAAAATACACTGTACATTTCCTAAGCCTGGAGGTGAATCCAATTTCTTCTTTCCAAGGATCATAGGCTTTTAAAAATGGAAACAGTAACCAGCTACTCGTGGGGTTGGAACTATAGCTAATTCCTATTTAAGAATAACTTTTCCAAGTTCCGGCATTGCACATGAGAATATTTCTCATTTATATGTATTTTATTTATTTATTTACTTATTTATTTATTTATTTGTTATATTTATATGCTGCCTTTCTCCCAGAGTGGGACCCAAGGTGGTTTCCAAAAAAGTTAAAAACATTACTATTTAAAACAATTAAAAACTTTAGAAAAAACATATAAAATTATAAAACCAACAAAAAAATGTTAAAACATCTTGATAAATTACATATTAAAAGCCTACTTAAATAAGAATATTTTTGCCTTCCGGTGAAAGGAGAGCAAAGAGGGACCAGCCTAGCTTCCTGAGGAAGGGAGTTCCAGAGGGTAGGAGCAGCCACTGAGAAGGCTCTGTGCCATGTCCTCACCAGGCAAGCCTGGGAAGGTAACAGGACTAAGAGAAAGCCTTTCCCTGTAGATCTGAGAGTTCTGATAGATTTGTACAGGGAGATATAAAAAGACACTGAGAAATACAGTGTACATATAGCATCAGAAGACTTCAGAAGGGTGCTGAGGCATTCAATCAAAACAGTCGGAAGAAAATGGAGGAGGGGAGTGTAGAAACCAGTGCAAAATGTGCCTGGTTCTTCATCATGTATATGCCCAGTCAACTCAGATTTGGCCCAGTTAATGCAGTTTTGCTTCATGGCGCATTGCTTGTTATAATCGATAATGACAACAGATGAGTGCAACCTAAAAACATTGCCATTCTAACATTTTCCCTTTCTTCAGGAACAATTATTTCACATTATTCTTGTTTGTGAGTGAACTGAAAGCAGAGGTCCTTGGTGTTAATGATTGCTTGTTTTGTCCCCTTCATTCAAATCCAAACCACACTGTGTCTAACTAAAGTTTAATTATGGCATGTGGGGTCTTAAATCAATATTTCATATGCTATTTGGATTCTGTCTAAAACCACCTCTGCTTAATTACAGGAAGAGGAAGGAAACTGACTGCAGACTAGTTTGGCTCTCACTGTGGATATGTTTCAAAACTCAGTAACATTGTTCATAATAGTGTAACGTTACCAACACTGACACTCTTTATGCATTTTTATAATATGCTAATAAATATTTTCTTTTTCCCCTTCAAACACTTCAGCAAATCTCAATAGATTTCAAAGCTAACAAATGCCCTCAGTACAACTGCCCTCTATCATCACCTCCTCCCCAAATAAATTGTCCTGTGGTTGACAAATTTTCCTGAGCAACTGTTGCAGTGATGGGAGATGTTTCAATTTATGTTTAAAAACACCAATTAAGATAAAGAGATCAATTTCTCCTCTGTTCTGCTGCTCTGAACTCTGAACGCTGTAATTTTGATTTAGCAGGGTGGGCAAATGATAAGTGATAATGAATCCATTCATAACACAGGGCAGCTTGGTTTCCCATAACAGCAGGAGCACAGCATTCAACAGGATCACCATTGTAACACAATAGTGTTGCCAAGCTGCTCAAACATTTCTGAACAGCTTATTTTTCAAAGGCTTTGTTTAATTTTTTTCCATGTCATTCTCTATTATTTAAAATATTTTGAACCTGCCTTTCAGGGCATATTGCCTTCATGAGTTTGCTCATAGTATTACAACATGGGAAAATACAATGCTGATTTAAATGTACACAAAATTGACAAAACACATGCATATAAGCAGCAGCAAAAGGGTTTTTTTTTATTCTCAAAGAAATTCCAAAGGCAGAATGGATTAAATATCTCTTCAACTTGTGTTTTAAAGCTAGTAGATATGTTAGTGAGAGCCAGCATGGCATAGTTGTTTGAATGCTAGATTAGGATTTGGGGAGACCAGGTTTGAATCACAACTCAGCTATGGAAATCCACTGGATGACCTTGGGCAAGTCTCTCAGCCTCAGCAGAAAGGAATGGAAATCCCCTCTGAACCTATCATTCACAGAAAACTGCATGATAGGGTCACCTTAGCATCACTAATAATAATAATAATAATAATAATAATAATAATAATAATAATAATAATAATAAAAAAAAACCTGCTTCTCCCCAGGGCTCAATGTGGGGTACAATATAAATTAAAATACAATTAAAATACATTGTAGATTAAAATACACTAAAATACATAAAGCCATTTAAAATACAAGTATATCATAATTAAAATACATCATAATTAAAAATAGACTGTGTAGGCCTTCCAAAAGAGGTAGGTCTTAGGTACTTTTTTGAATTTGAACAGCATATTTTGCTGTCAAATCTTTCCAGCAGGTCATTCCTAAGTCTAGAGGTAACTGATGAGAACTGGGTGACCATTGCCATTCTAGTCCTGGCTGGCTTAAGCAATGCCCCCAAGAGGACCTGAGCGTATGGGGCAGATTCCATAACTTGGAAATGACTTGAAGACACATAACAAATGCCCAAGATACAATATGCTATATATTGTCCTGTAGAAGAATCCACCATGAAGAAAGTTCCATACTGGAGTGAGAATCATATGGGTGTCCAGATCTTGTTTACCACATTTCTCAACATTATTCACCAGTAGATATACTGGCTAGCAGCGATGGCAATCCTGCAATATCCACATCATTCCATCCTCTACCTTATATCTAGTACCAACCTAATGCTTTGCTAGTGAGCCTGAGAGTAGTTGCCCACAATGCAGACACACATAATACCTGCCCGAAGACTAACAAATGTTCCATTGTTTCAAAAATGTCAACTAAGGCCCTTTCCACACGTGGGCGAAGAAACGGCCGGAAACACACTGAAACGGAGCTTACCTTAAACCGGGTAAGTCCGTCGCCAGTGGAGCAGCACGTTTTCGCTGCTCCACACTCGTCGGCATCCCGCGGCGTCCTGCAGCACCCAAAATGGCAGCTTATGACTGGCGGAGGCTCTCCACCAACCGGAGAACCTCGCCAGCCAGAAATCCCGCCCCTGGCAGATCTGCAGGCACGTCCTTGCGCGCCTGCAAATCCACACCGTGCACTGCGACGCGGCTACACGGGGCTGCACACCCTGTGCCTTTTAAAAACCACATAAAAAGTGGTTTTCAAAAAGCACGTGGCGGTGCCACTTCCGGTCGCTCTAGCGCAGATTGGGGTGTGGAACTACGCAAAAGTAGCCCGCCCCAATCCACTTTATGGTGTAGACGACCTCCGTCAGAGGTCACTCTACACTGTTTTTTAACCCCTGTGTGGAAAGGGCCTAAATTGAAACTATTACATCCACATCAATGTTTAGATAGATACAGATATTGGTGCTGATCTCTAAGAAGAAAGAGTCCTTCTACTCACAGAAAGGGTCAAAGATTCTACTGATAAAAGCTGGAGAGAAAATCTGTCTAGATTCCCCCCTCCACTATTCCAAGTAGTCTTCCAGCCCTCCTGAACAGATTTTCAGAGCCCAAGAGTCCACAGGAAGAAATCAGGGAAATGTCTTCCTTTAAACACACACACACACCTGCTGGTGGAAATGTTTATGAACAGACCAGCACTTAGAAGGTGCTCCTTCCAGAAAAAGCAGATCCAGGATCCTGACCACAGGAATGTCGAGTAAAGTCACTTTTTAAATATGTAAGGAAGAAACAGCAGATATGAACCTGGAAAATAGAAAAGTATTTTTTATGAAACATATTCAGCTTCATAATTAAGCAAGCATTTCTTAATTCATTGTTAACCAGTTCCTCCCTGCCCTCTAAATTTACACTTCATTTTGGGTCCATTGACTCAGCATAAAATACCTCCTATGTACAGAAAGACTGTGATATAGTCATTTGGATGCTACTTAGTGTTGCCCTTGAGTTTGTGTTAACTGAGTAAATAGCCTCCACTGGCATTAGTAAAGGAACCGTATAGGACATTTCTGGCACATTCCTAATGGTAACATGGGGAAACAAAAGAACAAAACAGCAGAGCTTTCTGAACTCTGTTTTTGTTAACAAAAAATTTAAATCCTATTGGAAAGATAGGACATCTAAGGCTGCAGTTACTCCACCAAATCCATCATAATATCAGTGACAGTCTACTCCCAAAGTACATTCCAACTATGAGGGTTATGCTCTGCCTTCCATATGCACCACATACTTCAACAGAACATTCCTTCAGAGCTAAACACTGTTTTAGGGCTACTTTAAAAGTAAGGATGGAAGGAAAAGGAAAAAAAAGAAAAAAACGCTTTACATACGAGGAGTTCCAGGTGGGCAGGATCACACTGATAGTGTGACATCTTAATGCTTGTGTGGCAGTGGTTATGGTGGGTTCCATGTCAATGAAATGGTGAATTCATTCTGGATTTTAATCTGAACTTTAGAGAAGCTGTCCGAAGAGATCAGTCCCAAGGGGAAAAGGTATGTCTTTGTTTGTTCACAGCTCTCTCATAAACTAAGTTCCATCTAAGGTGTAGCGATTTAAGTGTTGGACTAGTACTTCAAGAAACTTGGGTTCAAATACTCACTCAGCCATGGAAATCTACTGGGTGACCTTGAGCAAGTCACACTTTCTCAGCCTTAGAACAAACCTGAACAAATCTTGCCAAGAAATCCCCATGATACGTTTGCCTTTGGGTTACCATAAGTCAGAAATGACTTGAAGACACACTCGTGGGCTGTGGGCCACGATTGCCACTAAAGGCCATTAATAATATAAGGTGAATTATAATCAAAACAACACAAAACTATAAAACAGCTGTAAACATAAATGTAATAGTACTGATAGAAGGTGGATTAGAAATGTTTTGTTACTAAGATAAAGTAAAATAAATAAAAAGAGTAAAACAAAGAATGAGGGAGGTTTGGATTTGATTGTTGTTGTTGTTGTTTTCCCTACTGTCTTATTGGATATGGGTTTAAGCAGTCCTTGGGACTCTACCTCATCTGACTTCTAACCAAATTTTGCTAGAAGCCAGTGACGTGACAGGCATTGAGATGCAGCCTTCTGTCTGCCAGTACGAAAAGTAAGTAAAGTCATATCAAAGTTATGTTATTGATTCACAGCGAGCTGCCTGCAGCTGAGGAAATCCTAAAATCCTGCAAATTTATCCTGCTGCCTAGAGGCAGCTAAGATTCAGGCTGTATAAGTAACATAAAAAGAGCCATGAGGATCAATAGCTTGACTAATGTGTTTGTCATTTACGAACAGAGATAGCCCACACTATCAATGTAAATTATTTAGAGCTTGATAAGAATGAATTCGAGGTAACGCACCACCATTTTTTCAGGTAGGGCAACTAATATCCACGATTTCAATGCAACTACTACAAGAAAGGTCAATGCTGATTGAGACCCAATCATGGATGAGAAGTGAGTTCATTACTCCTCGGTATTACTGTAACATTAAAAGTGAATTAAGGAGGAAAAAAACAGGATAGAGAAATGCCCACATCATTTCCACAGCATTCCGCTGATAAATGGATCTGATATAAAATAAGGCAGACTTGATTGATTTACTGGCTCTTTTATCAACAATATACAACTTTCCCTTGCTCTTTCTTTCTTTTTGGCACTTCAAGTTTATGGCTTCTTATCTTCTTCTTCCTGTATTTGAAACATCTTTTCAGTACAAATTAACACAGGGGAATGATAATTTCTGCTCTACAAAAAGAACTGTGAAATTGTAAACACATGTGTAACCTCTGTCTGTTATTTCAGTTTTCTCTGCTATGGTAATGGTTCATTCTCAATAGAATGATGAACAATATATGTCATAAGGAGCAGAAGTCAGGAAACAGACACATGTTAAAGGTTTATTCCTACTGCCATAATTTAGTACTTAAACAACTCAAGTTCGGAAAGAACACCACTTCAGTGTCTCTAGCCATGCTGAACATGTGGATAAAGTCAGCATATTATAGAGACTGGAATGTTAGAAGGGGACTTAAAGAGATCCAGGTTCATGTCCACACTGAGCCATGAAATTCACTGGATCATCTCTGGCCACTCACACTCTCTTACTGGGATCTACTACACAGGGGGATTAATAGAGCAGATTTCAGAAGAGAGTTGTGTGTCCTGCCTTGAATTTCTTGAAGGAAAACTATAATGCATAATAATGAATATACTAATATTGTTTAACATGGTTAGACACAAAAGAGAAAAGGCTCTTCTGCTTTAAAGAGGCATGTAGAAAAGGAAATTTCAGTTATTAAAGATTTAGGGCAGGAGTGGGGAACTGCATGGAGACAAGGCAGTGGTTGTCATTCAAAAGAATTAACAACTGGTTCTATCTATGGTGGAAACCCCGCTCCTCCAGAGCTCAAGGCTGTCTCCCCCAACCCCACTATGGGATGATGTTGCCTTGTTCCCTTAAGTTATTATCCCTCAAGCTCTCCTGTGGTTTGCTTTTCTGTCCCTTCAAGAGGAAACATTGTCTGCAGGATGTCAAGCACTTCTAGCCACCAAAATATGGTTGGGTAGATTTGAGGAGAGAAGGGAGGATGCTGCAGGTGGAGCCCAGGAGGGACTCAGGCAGTGATGACTTGAATCACTTCTACACAGGGAAGCAGTCATTTCCCAGACTCAACCCAACTTGCCTCATAGCCCTCCTCCATTTCTCAACTTCCCATGGTGAGGAACAAAAACAAGCCTGAATCACTGTGTTGAGAGGCAGCTGTTGAACAATCAGTTCAAGTGAACTGATGTGAACCAGATTAATGATATAACTGGGCTCAGGGACCAACTATCCCCCATACTCCCCCCCCAACATTCCATGTCTACAAAGCAAGCCCAAATACCAGTGTTTTCCTTTGCAGACCCTCTCAGATGGGTGACAGCAATGGAGGCCATTTCTGCACAAGCCTGTTCTAGTGCTATGATTTCACTTTCAACATTCTATGGAATCCTGGGGTTTGCAGACTGGCCTCTCCCAAAACTGCAAACCCCAGGATTCCCTAGGATGTTGAAAGTGGAATCATAGTGCTAGAACAGGCTTGTGCAGAAATGGCCTGAGATTCCCTGGCCCCATTCAACTGGAGTGGATAAGGAACTATCATTGGTTTTGCTCCTATCGCAGGACCCAGGGCCCACATACACAACCAATCACATCAAGTTAGTCATTGTTCTTTGTATCTGGGGGGTGGTATAACAAAATCCACTTTGTACTTTCATATTTTCTTCTTACTGGTTTATATTATGTTATGTTGTATTATTCACAATGTGTTCCATCCTGAAAATTTCAGACTGGAGTGAAAATGAGTAAAACAAATAAAGAAATAAACAAATAATATAAAGTTACAAGAAAAAGAAGTGTGCAAAAGTGACTGGAATTTTTCAGGCAAAAAAAATGTTTGTCTAATGAGAAATGTTTTCACAAGACTAAAAACAGAACAGTGTAGGCATGTGCCAAATCTCAGTAGACAAGATGAGATCCCATAGATCAGGGCCAGCAAAGTGCAAACACTAATCGCCTGCATGAAACCCCAGTTTAAATTCTTTAAAACTGAAAAAGTTCTTTCACACATATCCTTCAGGAGCCATGGAGGCAATTTTACTATGACTGGAATCCGGCTGGTGACATATGTAAATATTATGCCTCTATATGTCTTTTAGGGTCATTGTGGAAGAGGCCATCCAGCGCCCTCTTTGCACAACCACCATTCAGACATGCATCCTACCTCTCTGCTGTTGAGCAATTAAGTGGCCAGGAGAAGGCAGGAGGTGAGTAATCCACCTGCATCTAGCTGCATTTCTTCACCTAAATGTAAAAAGACAATATCCTCCTAGATCTCCAATAGCAATAGCAGTTACATTTCTATAGCGCTTATCAGTGCAAAGCACTCCCTAAGCCAGAGCTTTCCAAAGTTTTCATGTTGATGACACACTTTTTAAACATGCATCATTTAGTGACACAGTAATTTCAGTTTTATTAGCAAACCAGTGGTTAAAATAACCCCTTATAAGAGATACAGACACATACATAAGTAGTAATAACAAAATGTATGGGGACACAACATATCTCGTGAAAACCTTTCATATATTTTAAAAATATATGATTTATAAATAATAACATACCTTTCCAAGATTATAGATGACACACCTACACACCTCAGGCAACACAATAATGTGTCGTGGCGCACCATTTGTAAAGCCCTTCCCTAAACAGTTTACAATGTGTTTAGCTAATTGCTTCCAACAAGCTGGGTACTCATTTTACTGACCTATGAAAGGATGGAAGGCTGAGTCAACCTGGAGCCCTGCAGGATCAAATTCACAACTTTGTGGCTCCAGTACCAGAAGGATCTGGCTATGTCATCCTCTAGGATCTTTCACAAATGAATCAATTACTTAATTAGCCCATCTTCCTCAGGATGGGACCCAAAGTGGCAAATGCCCCATATAGCATATGATGGGTTGCACACATCCATTTTAAAATTACCTTTATCTATCTATTTCGATGCTTTTTATCACAACTGTTTGGCCCATGGGTTGGATGCAGACCGTTGGATGCTCCAGTGTGCTACCAGGGCTCTTCAGATTTCTCCAAGATTTCATGTCATCGCTTGTGGTGCTATTATTCCATTTTTAACTGTCACAGTTCCATCCTATGGAATCATGGGATTGGCAGCTTAGGGAACGGTATTTAGAATTCTCTGCCAGAAAGCCACCAAACTATAAAACTGAGGATGCTATAGAATGCAGCCATGGCAGTTAAAGTGGAATCGTAGTGTAAAATTATGTAGCATGTTAAGCCCCCAAGAAGTTAGCAGTCTTCTTTGTGTATTTAGCTGCAGAAATTCAGGCAGATCCTGCCTGGTGCCTCTACCCTATCCTGGCTACTAAAGTGCCATGGTCTGTGCTCAGTACCAGAAAGTTAGGCTATGTGCCACAACAGAGGGGCAAAAAGTAAAGATGAACTTGGAAGAACTACCCACTACCAGTATCATGTAGAAATGTGGCCCATTTGGGGGCTTAAGGGTGAGCTAGCCTCTTTTTAAGCTGGAGGATCCTTCCTCCCAAACTGGAGAATGGTGAGAGGGTAGGTGTCATAGAAGGATCTGGCTATGTCATCCTCTAGGATCTTTCACAAATGAATCAATTACTTAATTAGCCCATCTTCCTCAGGATGGGACCCAAAGTGGCAAATGCCCCATATAGCATATGGTGGGTTGCACACATCCATTTTAAAATTACCTTTATCTATCTATTTGGATGCTTTTTATCACAACTGTTTGGCCCATGGGTTGGATGCAGACCGTTGGATGCTCCAGTACAGTCCTTGAGACCCCTGATGACATTTAAGAACCATCACCCTCTCAAAAAACAGCCCCAACCCCCTTTTTTCATCTGAATAAAGTCTTCTTCTCCACCAAGGCTATTTCCACACTAGACTGTTATAGTGCTATTATTCCACTTTCAACATCCTATGGAATATTGCCATTTGCAGTTTAGGGAAGGACCTTTGAGTAATATCACTATAACAGTCTAGTGGTGGCCCTAGACTGCTTTAAAAGGCTGCTTTGAGGGTGGACATCATGCAAGAGCTACTGAGGCAAAGACAGTCATCACTTCTGGTCACCCAAAAGGATGAACATAGTCCCCCAGGGAAAGCCTAAATGGGCTAGTGCAGTCTTTTCCAAGGTCTTGATCATGCCCACTTCTTCCCTATACAAAACATATGTGAGAGGAGTGCATTAAACATGAGTTTTAAGAAGATGCCAAATAGTAATAATATCACCATGTAATTCACACACTAAAAGTGTACCCCCAAGAGAAAGGTTTTTTTCTCACATCATGTGTAGCTCACCTGCCTTCAGTCATATTCACCAGGCATCCAAGAGCTATCAACAGCACAAGTCTCAATAGATAAAGAAGACAAGATCAAAATATTCAACCCGCTTGAGTAAGAAGCTCAGGGTCTCTTAATGCTTAGTTCTTGGTAATGTCACCTCATAACAAAAGCCCTTTTCGCACGGCATTTTCCATGCGAAAGGGCCCCTTGAGCATCACACAAGTGTGGGAAGCGGTCCACACGAAGCACTCACATTTGTGTGACACTCCAGGGCCTGGCAGGCACCGCTCACACACTTTTTCATTTTCAGCTTTAAGCTCAAAATGGTGTGCAGTTGCGCATCACTCCAGGGCCCCGCACACACATGCTGTGCATGCGGAGCCCTGGGAGCTGGACTGATCGTGCTTCCTGTCTCAGTGCAGCCTGGGAAGGTCCCAGGCTGCACTGTGAAAGGAAGAAGCGGGGCTCTCGAGCGAGCAGGAAGCTCATGCAGAGCTGAAGAAACCTGGACACAAGGGCCTCTCACAAGAAGCTGCTCATGCGAGCACCACACCCCAGCGCCAAGAAAAGGTGAGTTATGGAAAGGGTCAAAGGCTGGAAATAGATGGTGGTGGATGGAGTATTGCAAACATAACTTTGGCTGTTTGTCCACTCTTCCAAGCATCTGAATCTGTATAAAGCCAATGGACATTTTGATAGGAAGAAACAAATTCAACAAAAAAAATTCAATAATTTATAGAGCATTGAAGAAAAACAAAAACACACAAAAAGCAAGCAGAGCTTTGCTAAACAATTGCTAGAGGGTACATAACTATAACAGGCTACATGCATTTGAAATGTGTAAACAAGAGAGGATAATTACTTGGTGACTCAAAGCATGATCACAAATGATTGCAGTGTGGAGGTAACAAAAAACAAATGAAGGCTGAAAAGCATAGCTTTAGAGGGGGCTTCATTCTGCCTTTCCTCCTCTGCTTCTAACGTTCAGTAAGACTTTGCAACCATTTTCAGTGTTGTTTTTCCCCCCTTAGGCCCAAACTGCTGCCAGATGGCCAGATGATCTAAAGATCATTTCAGAAAACAGAGTGGACACTTACATAATTCTGCAAAAGAGAAAATGTTTTACCAGAAAAGAGGATAAAGAAGACACCAATTAATGTAAAATGTACATGTCTTAATTTAGGTTTTTGATTCCTCCAAAACTCAGGTGGGAAATTTTGTTCACTGTATATTTTACTGAGAACAGTGAGCTTAAATTTTAATTTGGCAAAATTCCACAGGCTATCAATTCTGGGAGCAGTCATGTGTTAGCTTTAAGCTCAGCCCATGGATTTCTTATTACTATGCTTTATAATGGATGAATACCTTATAAATGTTTTATCCATTTCTGTGGGGCAGTATTATATCATGCTGTGGTTTTATGGCTACTTGGTTGACTCCTTCTGTCCTGACACAATTGTTTCATAAACCTTCAATAAATGTTGTGGCTTGTTTAAAATCCATTTTTATGTACCCTGGTCTTTCTTCTGTTTCCTGACTCAAAATACACCCGGAAACATCAGCTACCATTTCTCTGTGATTGAAAATAGGAATGTTTGGAAGGTTCAGTGGTGAACAATAGCTTGTTTCCCCCTCATGTCGTCCTCTCTTTTCTTTGTTATCTTGCTTCTTTGGCAGTGCCAGAAGTACTCCCAGGTCAACATCCTCAGGCACTGCTTTCTCAGTGACATTCAACAATCTAGACACACATGAAATCACACCAGTTGGCCTGAAGGTATTAAAGATAACATTAAAGGCCAAGAGATGATAGAAGAAGGATGAAAGAGAAAAACATTTTTTCTTAGCCTGAAAAGATAACTTTTCAGTTTACAGCACAATTCAACACATATCTCCTCAAAAGTAATTTCCACCAGATTCAAAGAACTTACCCTCAGGTAAGCATAGTATAGGGTAGCAACTTATTTCTTCTTAAAGAGGAGGGCAGTAAATAGCCACAGTTTAACTTCCATGTCATAGGTATCTTTTTTATGTATCTCTTAGATGACTTATGGACTTCCTGCAGCCTTCAGAACCTTGTGAGTGATGCACTGTAGGCACCCGAGGTACTACTGTTGGAGCCCACAGCTATATTCCTTTCCCCACACCACTGCTGTGGCAGACACAATTTTATTGGGAAGGCATCATGATGGGAGCGCTGTTCCAGCACACTTTCTCCCTGGCACAGTCACATTTAACAGTTCTTCAAACAATGGTCATGATTTAAGTGGGAAAGAAAACCCACAAAAACAGTAATCCCCATTTGTAGTTTCCTGTTTTTAAATCAGGTGCCTCACCTACCACCCATCTAACTGGGCCTGAAGGAGACCCAAATGGATATTAAGAGTACAGGGAGGAGAACAGTGTATTGCTTCTAATCCCTGTGTGCTGATATGAGATGAAACGAAAGATCTGGATGTATAAGCAAGTATGAGTGTGGCAGGAAAAGGAAAGGTGTTTGTATGTTCATCTGCACATAAGTGTGTGTAGAGGTGCACAATCTTCAAACCATCACCCGCTGTTGTAAGTAGTCCTCCAAAGTCAAATGTTTGCCTACTCTCTCCTAGAGATTTAACGTTAACGACTTTAACGTTAAACATTAAAGACTGAGATGTGTCACATTTAATTCAAAGTCTGTTCAGAATAAATCACTTACACTGACTTTCTTTCTAAATAAGCTGTTCTCTGGTACTACAGAGTATTTTTTTTAAAAAAATATTTAGAATATTTATATCGTACCTTTTAATCAGAGTCCAAAATGTTAGGTTTGAAAATTAGTTCAATAACGTTAAATATTTGAAATTGGAAAATTAATTCACAAGCATAGACACGGCAATTGAAATCATTTAATTAATTGAATTATCATTCATTAGCTTGTTGCTTAAGATGTTAATGTTGGACTGTTAATTTAATAAGTTAATAAGTGAGTTAATTCCATTATCTTTCTTAAAAAGAAAATTCAGGACAGCCCTCAAAGATGGAGCATAGAAAGATTATTAAAATACAATGATATAATACTAAATCAATAAAGAAGATAAACAAACCAGAATCACAATAAGCAAGGTTGCACAGGCTACACATAAGCTACTGAGACACATTCAGTGTTCTACTGTTGATCTACAAAAACATAAATATCTTAGCACCAGGATACCTCCCCCTATACCTGTCCTTTCAACTTCTGAAATCCTCCCAGGTGTCCCAGAATGACATTACCCCAATATCATAATGGCAGTGGTGGGTCCATCCGTTGGAATGCTGTCATCCATAAAATTAGAGAGGAGAAACTTAATTTAACAATAAACCTTTTAAAAATATGCCTATTTATTTCTTTAAAAGATACCTATTTCCATAACGCTTTCCTGTCTGGCAAATATTTGTATAGTTTGTTCATTTAATATCACACATTTCTCCCAGTGTAGGGGCCAAGAGGGTTTTTAATATGAATGTAGCTAAAATGTAGCTAAAAGTCAATCAATCAATGAAGAATTATTAAAGGCAATTAAATAAATTACCACTGAATAAAAAAAAGTTATTAAATATTGAAAAGGATATAAGCACCTCCTGCATTAAAACTGTTTACACAGTAACCTGTTTTAGACCAAAATTCTGTCTATCTAAAGCAGTGGTTCTCAACCTTCCTAATGCCGTGACCCTTTAATACAGTTCCTTATGTTGTGGTGACCCCCAACCATAAAATTATTTATTTATTATTTACAATGCCTCCCCCACCCCCAGCAAAGGCCGCCTCACCAGCCAGGAACGGGGAGGAGGCAGGCAGGAAGGGAAAGAGGAGCTGTGCATCTCCCCTGGGAAAAAACTCTGAGAACCTCCCCAGGCTCTGCTTTTGCTTCGCTCTCATTTCCACTGGGGGGACAGTGTGGGAAAAGTTTGCAGAGTGTCGACCCTGTCCAAGGGTGGAAGGAATCCCAGCACCTTTGCCTTTTGCGCCGGGCACAGCTCAACCCCCCCCCAGAAAAGAGCTGCCTTGCAGCCCCCCGGCCCTTCCGCAGCACCCCCCTCTGTGGTGAGTGGGGCAGGGGCCATGGTGAGGAGGGGACCTGCCCCCTGTGCTGCCACCACCTGCCCCCCCAAGCTGGCCCGTCAGATGGGAGGTTCTCCCGGTAGTGGAGAAGGGGAGCGATTTCAGTCCCTTCTGAACAGGGGGCAGGAGGATGCGAGTGCATGATTCGCGCTTGCGCACCACCACTCCTGGGCCTTGTCTGCATGTTACCTTATCACAGAGGTGGGGGGTGCCGTTCGCACAAGCAGGTTCTTGCACAAGGCACTCTCTTCGCTGTTCTTTCGTCCCGCAGCTGGCTTCCTGGTTGTGTGACCGCTGCACCCCTTCCTCCTCCAACGCAGCCTACAGCTCCCAGGCAGCAGACTAAAGCAAATGTGCACGTCCATTCGCTATTCCTTTTCCTCCCTACCCCAGATACGAGGAAAGGCGCTCCGCACTAAGAAACCTGAGCAGGTCTCTTTCCTGTTTCTTCCATTGATTTGTTCAGCCAAGCCCCAACAGCGGCGACCCCCACCTTCACTACAGGACTTTCCCTCCCTCCCTCCCTCCCTCCCTCCCTCCCTCCCTTAAAGGGAGTGCGGCTGCTTGGACGCTCCCACATCACACGGGCGCCCCTTCCTTCCTCCTTTCATCCCTCTGAGGGCTCAGGAGTGGGGTGCGATACCCACTGTAGCCCCTCGACCACACTACACCCACGAGCCCCTCTCACTCTCTCCATCTCCGCCTCCACGCTCCAGCTCCACACTCTCTCCTCTCGCTCTCTCCACCTCCAGCTCCTACAACGGCTCCCCACCCGGCAGGGAAAGACAGGGAAACGTCCCCGCATGCGCCCAGCACGGCTCCTCTCCCCTCCTCCCAGCGCGGGGGTCTCAGAAACAGCACTCCTATTGGCTGTGAGGCTGCCTTGTTTCAAAAGGGGGCGGGGCAGGATAGAGGAGCGGCGACCCCTGTGAAATGGTCAATTGACCCCCAAGGGGGTCGCAACCCACAGGTTGAGAACCGCTGATCTAAAGACTGTCAAAGGCCTTTATTGGCCAGCAGAATGAGAGCAGAGTGCTTTCCACAGAACCTCGCCTCTGTGGAAAGGAGTTCCATAGCCTTCTCATCACAGATTTCTGTGAATGTAGGGAGCTACAGGCCAGACATATTGGTTGCCATCTTTGAGGCCTGAGAATACACTTATACAGTACAGTAGTAATCTAGTGTAACCTATACAGTATAACTTATATAGTATAACATATAATACAGGAAACCAGATATATTAAGAGGTTTATGTATTTATCAGTTGGACAGATGTGACCTGTAATAACCTCCTAATGGATGTGAAGTCATCTCACATCATCACATGTAATCAAGATAAAAGGACACCCAGCATTTGTCCTAGAATAATCCTCCTCGCAGGCTAATTAATTATGTAATTAAGATGGTCAGCAGTCAAAGATGCCAAGGTACAGCCATACCTAAAGATCTGGGTTTTGATTGATTATCATAAATGTGAGAAATGTTAGCAACTTTGTTTTGATTTATTTTGATTAGGCAGCTGATTAACTGAGCAAGGCTAAGATGAGGCTAAAAAAAGCCAAGACAAAGCCATAAATTAGACTTCCATTGTAGCATGTCACCACCAGTGAAGACTGCTCTTCCTGGTAGACTGATAGTCTGTCCAACATGCTGAAGATAGTACCAGTAAGATAAACATCTAAACTATGCTGAAATAAATGTGTGTTCAATTTTGAGTATAACTGATGTTTTTAAGATGTGGTGAAGGTTTAAGAATGCTCAAGAAAATTAGCTGTTGAATTTCTGTATGTTTACAGAAGCCTGTTTAGAGGTGTGTGGTGCTTCAACAGATAAGACTATATTTCTTGATAAATAGTTATAGATATGAGACAAGGAACAGAATTCTGTACATGTTAAAGACGTTATGAAATGTCCTAACAGACATTTTGGAAAGTATGAAAGAACTTGATGATGATGATGGTTAAATGGTTGCTATAGGGTTTAGAACGGTCATGCTCCTACATGTGTTAACTATTACAAAGCCTGTTAAAAAGATGCAGAGAGATAAAGGCCATCCCAATGGTCATATGATGTCATGAATGTATGAATATTTACATGCAATGAAATGTGATGAAATGAAGCTTAGCACCCAAACATTGACATGTCTGTGTTTCTCCCTAAGAGGAATGTTTATGTTTATATATTTAGAGTGCATATAAATAAATAGCCTAAAGAGTACCAAAGAAAATGTAAATATCATGAGATTCCAATGTCTAAGAATGCTGAAGAGGAGTGTAGATGTTAACACAGCCAGTCTTTTTAAACCACCATCATGAATTGCACACTGAGGTGGATAAAGGTGATAATGGAACTCCAGACAGAATCAAGAATAGCTGAAAAGTGGCAGCAACCCTCGATCTGTCAATGGTAAGAGATGGGTTGGGGAACCATGCCTGTTTCATTGGGATTGAGAGAAAGACTTCCTTAAGGATCTCAAAAATCAGGCAAGCTCTTCAGAAGAGATCAGATCTTTCAGACAGAATGAACCAAATAGTTTATATTGTCGTGTTTTTAAATTAATTATCTTACAACTGATTTTAAACTGTCATGACTGTCTTTTTGTGGTGTGTGTATGTGTATATATGTGTGTGTGTGTATGCACACATAAAATATAACAAGACAGTTACAACAGTATATCAAATACTGTTTTTATTAACATGCATGCTTTTACATAATCTTTTTAGAGATTTTATTGTATAAATGCTATATAGATGTAATAATAAATAAATAAATAAACAGCCAAAGTAACTCTAAAACTAATTCCATTTTTCATTAGGAATTTTGGCAAATAAAAAAAAATTAACTTGGCACCAAAAGCTATATAGAATAAGTGCTGGGTGAGTGCTTCACCTTGGTGACCTAGACTTCTTGAAAAAGGGGTAACTTCGGTAACTATCAGTAATCCTATAGTAGATAAAATTCCACATTCTATAATCAATTTGGTTTAATCTAGTTACACCTTTTTAAACTTTATCTTCATCATAGTGGACTTCTAAGCAGCTAAAAAAAAGTATTGTTGAAAGCAGCCTATGGGGTAGCTTTCCCCTATTTCTTATAATTCAGATTTATTTGACTTTAACTCCCAGCATTCCCAAATGGCATGGCTATAGTTAAGGTGATGTGAGTTATAGTCTAGCAAGTCTGCCAGGCATCATGCTAGGGATGGGTACTTCAGGTCAATCCTACTCATAGTAGTTGTCCATGGACTGGTGTAAGTCAACAAGTGGCAAGTATCCAAAAAAGCAAGAAACAGTTATAGCCAATGGGTGCAAATATAGTGTCTATCCTTGGCAAATGGGGAGAAAAATGCTGCTGGTCCCCTACATATGGTAGCTTAAGAAGTGTTGCCACAGGCCACTGTCTGAAAGTTTATGAGGTTAATGTTTTCTAGACTTGTTAAGATTGTGTGGGAGAGTCACCTGTGTAGTACCTCACATATCACATCACTTTCTGACTAATAAGGTAACATGAGAAGAATCTCCAAGTGCTCAGAATCTTCTTCTTTCACTTAGGGGACCTGTGTTGCAAATGTTGTTGTCACTATTTGAAAGGCTAACATAGAGAACCAACTTTCCACATTGATTACTTGCTGTGGGTGTCTGCATCCTCTCCGTGAATTCAGGTTCCATTAGATAACGGCATCTGTGGGCATTTCTGCACTGGACTGTTATAGTGCTATTATTCCACTTTCAACATCCTATGGAATCCTGGGGTTTGTAGTTTAGGGAGGGGCCTCAAGGCACTTTGTCCCAACTTGATGTTGTTATCACATAGACTTTCCACTAAGCTTTCCTTCTGTTTTGTTGTCTTTGGAAGGAATAACTTTTTGGTGTTTGTTCAATGTCACATCAACTAAATTTATGTACTCTGAAATCTTGTTGTAAAGGATGGAGTGACACACTGTAGATTTCTTTGGGCTTCCCACCTGTAATAAAAGCTGTAATTAATTTTCTCTCAAGAGCCCAAATACTGGCTAACTTTATTTTATAACTTATAAATGAATATATTTTCCTAGCACGTAGTCTTCTTGGCAACAATTAAGTTAATTCAAAAGTAAATTCCTGCTGTCTTCCCAGGTATTTCATGCAGGCTTCAGTAATTACTCCCCAAGCACAATTGGTTATGTGCTAATTTTAGATAGCAGAAAAAACGAACTGTACATTGTTTAACCATCACGTCATTTTCAAAGACCATGGTACTAATTGCATTATTAATTGGGAAGGAATGATAAATTGGTCGATAACAAAGATCAAATTGCAATTGCATATCCATTTGGAATATTGATGAGCATTGTTGTTTCAAAGCAATACTTAAAGTAACTCATCAATACACTCAATGCCACTTGTTTCCTTCAGACATTAAGCACCACACAAAATGTTGCTACATTTATCTTACAAAAGAAAGGCAATTGTATTAAATCAAGCATGTTAAACTTTTCTAACTCATGATGAAGCAGCAATTTGAACTGTTTAATAGGGTAAATCGCACTCCTTTGAAACACTTCTTTTAAAAATCAAAACTGAATAACAGTAGCCAAAAGGATGCTTTTCTGGTAATTCTACTAATTTTGTTTATTTTAAAAAAAACATAAAATAATCAATGTAATTCATTTCATCACATGATAAGGGAATCTTGTATGCCCATAATGAAAAAAGTCAGATGTAATTTTAGTCTGAAAAGGAGTGAAGCTTAAGCCTGCTGTTATTCTTGCTTGTTCGTAATTTACTGACCTTCTAATGATATTCCTCTCATTCCTGTCCCTTCCCACACATGACTTTGTTAATGTCCTGATCACACATTGCACAAAACTTTGGGCAATATGAATCTCAAAAGCAGCATCAATTATATAAAGTACATATCATTAAATTTGTTTAATTTGTGTAATTTGCATAATACACTCTGTGTATATATAGCTTTCCATGTTTAGATTGTTTTCTGTGATTCAATTGAGGCTGGACCCTTTAATAATATATTTTAAAAATCTGTTTTTCACTTAGAAGATCAGCAAATTTCATTTGTAGTTCAAAGGCTTTGCATTTTTGCATCTGAAAGCCAGAAGTATCACTTATGCTCAATCAAAATTAATTCTAAAATTAATTTACCCTCATCCCTAAATACCCTAAAGGCAACAGATCCTGTCTGATGTTGGAAACTAAGCAGGGTCAGCCGTCATTAGTACTTTGGATGAGGGATCTCCAACAAATAACAGATGCTATAGACTATATTTCAGAAGAGGGCAATGGCAAACCACTTCTGAGCATTCCTTACCTAAGAAAAAAAGTATGAAATTTATGAAAGTCAGAAGGCAACATGAAGACATTCCCATAAGTTCCCTCCAGAATTGTGGTCAGACTGGGGAGACACATGTCATATAAATGTAAAAATATTTGGTAATGAATCAATGTCAGAATTTGATAGTTATTTTTCAATATTTGTCAATATTTACCAGAATTTATTGGCTGATTGATACCTACAGTCCAGGTCTATGCATGTGTCCTCAGAGGTAAGCTCCACTTAGCTTTAGTTTGCAATTCTATATAAACGTGGCTGGGAGTAACTCAGTAGATCTTTCTTCTGTGTGGGTATGTATGCCAAGGATTGCACTATAAGTTAAAAAATGTACTCACAGTATTCATGCCTTAATCAGTTTGAGAAAGAGTTGCTTGCACAGGCACACACACCAAAAAAGCAAGACACAAAAGCTTCAAATGTTGATTTCAAAATTAGATATTGAAATTCAGATATTCAGTTCTTCAGTTATATGCATTTATTCTGTCACTTTCTGACCTTAAAATTGCAAAATTTGCTAACCTACTGCACTAACTGAAATTCACAATATTTCCACATTTAAGTAAATAAGAGTGTTTTGAATTCAAATGTAACCTATACTTCATTAGATACTGTACAAGACTCAGGCTAAGATCATATTTGATGCTTCGTTGTTGTTTTGCTCCTTCAAATTATTTCTAGCTTATGGAAACCTGGCATCCTAAATTAGATTTTCACTTAAGACTGACAAAATGGGATAATTCTATATTTTTTCAAGTGGAATCGTTATTTGTACAGTCTTATTTAATATCCTGATTCTGATTTACAATTATATCAGCTTGTAAATCTCATCAAAATAGACTGAACAAAAGACAGTACTTTTATATATTATTTTCTTTCTCTGTGATTATCTCCTGCATTGCTTAAAAAAAAATCTTTGACAACAAAAACTTGAAAACTAGTTAAGAAATCTTGTCAACAACTCACAATGCATTATACTTAATAAATACACATCACTGTAACTAAGAAGCTAGCAGCTGTGTGACTAGCTTTCAACAGGGATCTCTTTTTCAATAGAACATCACTTATACCAGATTTACAGTTGTGTTGTCCTTCTTCATGGGAAGCTTCAAAATTCAGTGCTCATCCCTTGTGATTTTATTATGAAGATCTTTTCTGGAATGACATCTATAAAGGCATCCAAGCTGAGCACCAACAATAAGAGGAAAAAGACATGAAATTTATCATTTAAAGGACAAATGCCTAAAAGTGGTATCAAAACATTGTGGAAATGCAAGATTATTTCTTCTGCCCCTTGTAATTCATTCTGAAATTAAACATAATTGCAAATAGCAGAAATCTTTCCTCCAAAATCTAAAGGACAAATCAGGCATGACACTGGAGATTTGATATGGTTAGCCTTTTGAAAACAGGAGCTATGGAAGAGTGGCTTTTAGTGTGCACTTTGAAGGAGCTATGCAAGTTATTGCTGCTGCTGCTGCTGTTGTTGTTGTTGTGTGCCTTCAAGTCATTTCTGACTGATGGCAACCCTAAAGTGAACTTGTCACAAGGTTTTCTTAACAAGATTTGTTCAGAAGAAGTTTGCCTTTGCCTTCCTTTGAGGCTGAGAGTATGAGACTTGTCTACCAGTGTAGTTCTGTGGCTGAGCAGGGATTCAAAACCTGGTCTCTGGTGTGATAATACAATGCTCACACCACTAATCCACCCTGGCAGTATATAAATTACTGAGAATTATGTCCAGTACAGGTTCTGCATCTTGGATAGCTCCTTCAAAGTTCCTAAAACCAAGGGCACAGTCACCACTTCACTGGCACAAAGTCACCCACCATAAATGAAAAAGCCCCTCCTTCAGAGCCATCTGTCTCACTTAATTGGGTTAGAGAACATGGAAAAGAGTATCCTATGAAGATCTTAAGATCCAAACATATATATTTGAGTTAGGAGCATCCATGGGTTCCCAGATTCAGCACATCAGAAAAGGTCTCTCTTCTGATTAGAGTAGTTTGCAGCTAGTCTACTTCAAATTGGGTCCTGAGCCCAAGTCAAGATTTAAAGACTCAAAATTTTCCTTCCATTGGCCATGGTAGAGTATACAAAAAAGAACTATAATCTTTGTATCAATTGCCAAATTATTGAACTTTTTTTTTCTCTTGCAGAATTGGAAGTTGCTTGGAAGCTATCACTTTGGTGGAGAGAAGGGTTGTACAAGGACAGCCTTTCAACTGGAGGCTATAGAAGAAAATAGTATCCTTAATATTCCTTCATTTCTTGCATCTAAAAAAACCTGGAAAACTTCCAAACCAGTGCAGTAGAATAATTAGCCCTAAATAAGAAGGGGTTGATTGGTTTCTACTCCACCATTCTATTTGCAGGCTAATTTGTTGGGTCTGGAAGCTAACGTCAGAATTTGCAATACATGTGGATGGAAATGTTTCCACGCAAGTATACCTGTTGTGGGCCTTCAAGTCATTTCTGACTTATGTCAACCCTAAACTGAATCTATCATTGGGTTTTCTTGGCAAGATTTGGTCAGGAGGGGGTTGCCTTCAACTCCCTTTGAGGTTGAGAGACTGTGACTCACCCAAGGTCACCCAGTAGGTTTTCATGGCTGGGTGGGGATTCAAACTCTGCACTCCAGTGTAAAGCTCTGCTATCATACTTACATTGGATGTCCAGAAAGTCAAGGTCAGTGATGACATGAGGGAATTCTCCTGAACCACTCCAGTGACTAATCCATGTCCTCCATCTGGAGGACATCCTGGAGGATGGAAATACTCAGGCACAATCTGAATGCCAGTGAGCAACATAGGAAAAAACACAAGGAGGTACTGAATATGTCCTTGTACAAATGCCAGTTAAATCACCTAGAGGATTCTGATCTCAATATATTAAAAAGTGTTTTCTTGATCACTGCTTCCAGGTTCTGAAATACTCTGCCAAGAGAAACTAGATAGCTCTTCTCCACATTGCCTTTCTACCAGTAGGCAAATACCTTTTCTTCTTTAAATTCAAGCAGGCCTTTGGCAACCAACCTCATTTTTTCATTTCATTTTTTCATTTTTTTCCTGGCTTTTCACTGGATTGGTGGTGCATTTTGATTTTACTTTGTGTTTCAAAATGTGTTTTAATTGTTACGTCTTTCAATATTTTTATTTAAGTAGGCTTTTGGCAACCGAGCTCACATGGATTCTGAAAGGGGCATATAGCTGGATTTATGGCATATATTCAGTGGAATTCTGCATCAGCTACTTAGTTAAATAACTTCTTCTGGCCTGGTGCCTCCACAACTCAGAGAAATGTCATTCACCCATGTTCCAGTCACCAACAGAATGGATCTTGTCCTTTCAATGCTCCTTAAATAATATAGGTTGGGGGAGAGGGACTTACAATGGTGGCAATAGTATCACAGTTGTGACTAAACAGCAATCATTATGGAAGAGTAAATCTAGCTAACTGTTTCATATTCATAATCACTACTTAGTCACAATATTTACACTATTGCCACAGTCTTAACTTCCTCCCAATCTACTTCACTGGGCATCAGCTGGATGGGGAGAAAGAGGTATATTCTGGTAGCTATTGGAGCATGGGTGAATGACATTTCCATCAGGGGCTCAGACCAGAAGTTACTTACTTTGCTAACTTGAGTACTAACTGCTTTAGCTGAAAAAACTGAGATGACAGAGGGTTAACCAGGACTGCCCCTTCCAAAGCAGGATAGTTGGAAGATATGCCACAGGGACTGTACTGACATAGGACTCTGGCAGTTATTGTTCCAGAAAATAATTTTCCCAAGTTTTGCAGCATTCTGTCTGTCTTTCTATCAGAAACCACTTCCATATTTCACTATTTACATATGATATAATGGAACAGTGCTTTCAAGACCAGAGAAATCAATACCAGTAGGACTTACATGGGGGAAAAACCTGGACAAATTTCTGACTTTTACCCAGGTTCTTAATATGATAAGTTGGAACTGTGTGATATTGATAACAGAGAGTGCATAAAGTGGCTAGAGATCCTGATTAAGAAGCAAAGGCACCAACAGCCTGGAGAAAAAGAAATAAAGGCTTTATTAGAGGAACTCCATTATATACAACAAAAAGTAACATATAACACCATCTATCATTTTTAACATAGACATAATAAACTTATAACGCCATACTAAAATAATAAAGTTAGAAAACCTAAACACTAACTTACTGGAACACTAACTTACTAACTAAAGAATAACTCACTAAAACACAAAAAGGCTGTGCCTCCCTCAAACTGCGATGAGAAAGAGAAAATAATTAAAGACACAAAACTATTATTCTACCATTACAGACCCACATAAGCAAACTACTTATAACCATATTCACAAATTACTACATCATTTGATTTCTTATTGCTCAAAAAAGTCCATAAAAAGTTTCCAAGCTTTCAAATAATCTTCAGTTGGCCAATCCTTTAAAAACCACATTAGTCTGGCCACTTGGCATAAGTAAGCAACCTTAACAATCTAGTCTTCTGTGGTCAATGCTTCAGTCCATTTTCAGGTTCGAGCAAACAATATTCTTGTAGATGTTTTCATATAACAAAGGACTCTGTATTTACTCTCCAGGACCTTATCCATAAAGCCCAACAAAAACAGTATTGGAGACATTACAAAATCTACATTTAATTTTTTTAAATTAACATATATGTCTTAGAACAATAGCTTTTCACCTTTTTACAAGTCCATTATATATATATATATATATATATATATATATATATATATATATAAAAATAGGAGCCCAGGGAACTCCATTCTAAGATAGGAAAGTTACTCGGGATGCTAATCTAGTCTAGCTTCATTCTAAGGAAGAGTTGAGAGAGGACTGACATAAAGAGGAGAGGTGTGTGTGGGGGAAACATCCTTAAGAGCATCAGTCTACATCACAGAGGGATCAGGATAGGTAGACAGAAAAGGAATACACTTTGGGTAACTCAAACTATCTAACTCTAGTACTACTGCTTGCTCTGAAGCATTCTTGGCTCTTCAGTGCCAAGCATTGTTGCACTTCTAACGGTTGGTTTAACTGATGAAAAACCAGAAATGAAGTCTAAGTTCTCATTTGGATGGGTTACAGAGAGCTGTATATTTGGAAGTAAATACCATGCAGTCATTTCATCCTCTTTCTGCATGTGCTGTATGGAAAGATTATGGATTATCTTTCACGGGCAGTATAACAGCATTCAAAACGACAGTTCTTCTAGAGTTCATTTATCTAATGTCAAGTCTATTCGTCCTACACCGCCCGAGCAACGCGAGTGGGCGGGGGGGCGGCATTTGCCGCCCTCCCACGAGAAGAGATCGCGCTGCTGGGGCCGATGGGAGGAGGCGGGGGCTGAGCTTAGTATTTAGGGCTGCCCCGCCTCTCTCTCGGCCTCGCAAAGCCACCCGAAAAACACCCAGCCAGGCGTTATCACCCTGCCTGCAGAATTAAGAAGCCCTCACATCCACTGGAGTTCGCTAAGGGTTGCTTTGTGCCTGCCCAAGAAGGATGCCACCCTTGACCTAAGGTCCTGTACTTTAATTGGCGGCAGTTTACCGGCCTGGTTGACCGGTAGCTATGTCGGGGCCCCATTTTTCTTGCGCTGAGGGCACGCCTAACTCTCGTGAGGAGATGTGAATGTGCTGCAAGCAATGTGAATTCTGCCAAGCGAACTCAGTAGGGCTCAGCATGATTTGCATTTAAGTAAATGTGTTGAGAATTGTAGCTTCAATATGGAGTTTGGATTAACGCACTCTATTCATGAAACAGTAGAGCCGACTATGTAATATTATTCAAGTTTGTCTTGCTTCAATCATAATCCCAAGTAGTACCTGACAATTCCAACTACTAGCGTTGCTTCTGTTTTACTGCTCCCTCTTCCCTTTACTGCTGTTATCCAAGCCCCCCTGTTACCATCTCATTCTCTTTAAGTTGCTTGATTCTGGGTTTTTCCCGTTGTAATTTATTCTATATTCCTAAGAAGTGCTACTCCCCCTATCTCCTTCGTGGACTTCAGCACATTTCCCCCCCTTATTTGTTTAAAATATATATATATATATATATATATATATATATATATATAAAATTACCCTCTTTTAAACGGCTCTTTTGCCACTGAAGGTTGAAAGACCAATTATTCTCAAGGCAGAGTTCCTCTGCCCACCTTTGTGCAGTGAATCCTGTCTACAGCTGCTTATTGATTAATGTGAACTGCCTATTTGGCATTATGAAATTAAATTAGAAAAGTAATCACCTGAAGCAACCCTTGTAGATGCAAAGGCTACACTTGTATCTTTATGCATTTAACTGGCAGGACTGGTCACTTTATCATGTGTAGTTCCTATCCTGCAAACAATGTCACGGTGAATCTATGTTCAGTCCAAACCCCAATGGTGAGGAAGGAGCATGAAGACCTGAGCACGAATTTGCAATTGTAATGAAGTGTAAGCATATCCCGTTTCTATTGTGATTGCCTCTCAGGCTGCAGCCCTGGAGCTGTTACTCAAGCCTAGTTGACCCATCAGAGGCTACTCAGCAAAAATAGGGAAGTGCTGTGATTCAAACCTCCAGCATTTCTGTCCCGCCCACATGAGCTATCTGCAGATATACTCGGGATGACGGAAGAGAAGGACTGTTACCTGAATTGGGCTGGGACAAATTACAAAATCGTAGATCGTAGGTATTGCTTATTATATCCACCAACAAACTGCATTGGCCCCTATACCTTACCTTAAGAGTAAAGTGTTCCTAGCATTCTACTCTCCCCCCTTTTTTTTTTTGGGGGGGGCCCCTTATGTGCAAGGGTGGGGACCTGGGGCTGGGTTTTCTGTAGCCTCCGAGTTCTAACTTTTTATTATTATTTATTTATTTAATTATTATTATTATTTATTTATTTTAATATGCATGCGGCCCTCTGGGCCACAGCAACAACCCCCAGTGCTCCCCTAATCAATAGGGAACTCAGCTATGTCGCCCTTCCTCCCCTCTAGAAGGGCCTGGAGGAGCTATGCCTCAGGTGCCCACCCAACCTAGGACAGCTGCCTACGCAGCTGGCTCCCCCAGGGGGAGCGGATGCGCTGCAGGGGCAGAGGGCCGATTCCACACCCCAAAGGCCCGCCGCAGCAGTCACAGGGCTCAGCCAAAGGAGGGCAGGGGCAGATGCAAGACCTGAAGGGCCCACCGGCTGAAGCAGGCTCCCGGCGGCATGGAGGATGGGGAGTTGGTTTTTTTTTGGTTTTTTTTGTGGGTTGCCACGAGGCACTTTTAGAGGCCTGTTCCTCCCCCCCTCACACAGTTTGAGGTCTGGAGGCCGGTCTGTTGGTTCCTCCGCGGCCCGCCCACTCACGGCGGCAGCGGCCCCACACGGAGAGTGGATGGTCGACCAAAAGGCCCGCCGCAGCTGCCACAGGCGCCCCGCGTTCCCGCGGGGGGGGGAATGGATCGTCTCCAGGCCCGGATCCGCAGCCCAGCCCCCGCGCGGCCTGCCCGCTCGCGGCGGCGGCTCTGCACGCGGGGGGCGACAAATTTAAAAGGCCCGCCGCGGCCGCCACAGGCTCCCAAAAGGCCCGCCGTGGCCGCCACAGGCTCCCCGGGGGAGAGCGGATCGCCTCCGGGCCCGGCTCCGCAGCCCAACCCCCGCTCAGCCTCCCCGCTCGCGGCGGCGGCAGCCTTGCGCGCCGAGAGCGGCAGATTTAAAGGCCAGCCGCGGCCGCCACAGGGGCCACCGGCCCGGCTCCGCAGCCCAACCCCCGCTCGGCCTCCCCGCTCGCGGCGGCGGCGGCCTTGCACGCCGAGAGCGGCAGATTTAAAGGCCAGCCGCGGCCGCCACAGGGGCCGCCGGCCCGGCTACGCAGTCCAACCCCCGCTCGGCCTCCCTGCTCGCGGCGGCGGCCTTGCGCGCCGAGAGCGGCAGATTTAAAGGCCAGCCGCGGCCGCCACAGGGGCCTCCGGTCCGGCTCCGCAGCCCAACCCCCGCTCGGCCTCCCTGCTCGCGGCGGCGGCGGCCTTGCGCGCCGAGAGCGGCAGATTTAAAGGCCAGCCGCAGCCGCCACAGGGGCCGCCGGCCCGGCTACGCAGCCCAACCCCCGCTCGGCCTCCCCGCTCGCGGCGGCGGCGGGCCGCCAATTAAAGTACAGGACCTTAGGTCAAGGGTGGCATCCTTCTTGGGCAGGCACAAAGCAACCCTTAGCGAACTCCAGTGGATGTGAGGGCTTCTTAATTCTGCAGGCAGGGTGATAACGCCTGGCTGGGTGTTTTTCGGGTGGCTTTGCGATGCCACCAAGGGCATCACTAGGGCACTCCACCGAATTGGGGGCACTAAAAGAAATGGAGTTGGACTTGGAGGTTTGTCGGGAGTTCTTAACAGACTTCAGTGGTGTTTACTTTTGGCATAAGGAGATCAGGGTCAGGGATGCATTAGCCGGTTCCATTGGCTTTGTGTCCTCTTCAGAAATAGGTGGTGTGCGCGGAGATGGTCCGAGAGCTTGGTGGAAGTGGGCATGACAGCTGACCTTGCATTTCCGGGAATTTCCCTATACCTATACTTGTAACAGTCAAGATTGGGCCACGTGAGTGGTGGGTGGCGTAGTCCATTCTGGGGATAACCGCGCCACAGTCAGAGGGATTGACGATCTTCCTTCAGAGACACAGCGTGTCATGAGATTGGTGTGGGCATGCATGCTTCAATGTCAATGCTTTACGATTGTTTTTAAAGTAGTACATGTTGTGGGCGTTGATAATCCCTGGGCTAACTCTCTTTCCCGTACGCAGATGGAGCGCGTCAAGGAATTGGCTTTAGCCGCTGCACCCCTCCCAGAACCGACACCCACTGGCCTGGGGAGTCTTGGCGGGGTGAGGTAACGAGGATGATAGGTAGGTCAATCGCACCCAGCATCTAGAAGAGTCACAGTAAGGCGGCCAGGGAGCTCAGCGGCTTTCGGAAGTCCAAAGGTTATGGGACACTGGGACACTCCCAGTAGACTGCATCTGCAATTCTGTATGGCCCTTAAGCAAGCAGGCCTCTCCCCCCATGCCACTTTAGGATCATAGACGGGCGCGTCAAGCAACCACTTTAACGTGATAGTGGGCACCCAATTTTCCGGGCACCCGGAGGGGTTGGGTGATGTGGGAAAAATAGCAAGTTCTTCAACATAGGAGGCTCTTTTGTTCCACGCGGGGGCCCTCGTGCATTTGGGCGCTAAGAGCAGGTGAATTGGTTGCTCGCACCAAGAGGGACAGCTCGAGCAGGGCCCTGGTATTCCAGGACCCGTCTGGGGGGGGGGATTCCTGTCTGGTCATAAGGGGATCCAGGACAGATCAGGCCAAGGGGGGGGCGCTGTGGTGATCTTGCGCGTATGCGCTGACGCAACATTGTGTACTTGAAGGCGCTTAGAACTTACACCATTAGCAAGGGAACACATGCCGGGCCTCTTTACGGTCATGCGGACGTAACTCCTCCCGCTTCTGGACCATCACAAAGAAGGCCCAGCTACGATGGGGCATACAGGGAGTCAATTCTGGCACACACGCATTTTGCAGGGGGCAGCCTTCACTGCAGCTCAGATGGGCACGTAGGCTGATGACATCATGAGGACTGGTGGGTGGAAATCCTCGGTGTTCTGGCGCTATGTCAGGCCAATTGATCTGCCTTAACGTTTCGAGTTCCTTTTCAGATCGACCTGCTGTGGAGGGGAGGAAGCAAGCGTGGGTCTGCGGCCACAATTTCATCCTCTGGGCCGACCAGCAGGCTCGTAGTGGTTATATGGGCCCGAACCTGGGACTGGGCACTCGGGCATTCATACATTGGCTTGGAAAGAGGGGACTGCGGTGGCATGGCGTGCTACCTCTGTTGTCCGGGGAGTGCGGTGGGCCTCCCCCTGATGCGACGGTCATTCACCGGGGCGGTAATGACCTTGGTTTGTTGAAAGGAAAGGCCTTGGTTATACAGGCCATCCATGATGTGTGGTGATGGTCATTCACCATGGCGGTAATGACCTTGGTCTGTTGAAAGGAAAGGCCTTGTGTATACAGGCCATCCATGATGTGCGGTTCATCCAAGACACATGGCCTCACACTTGTCGTGTTTGGTCGGCATTGGTACAAGAAGGACATGGGGAAGGGGCGCTGACCCGCGGCTCATACAACGTGCCCGAAGATTGGAGTACAAAGAGCTTCGTCTGTGCCTTGAGACGGGACTAGGGTTACTACATTCCTTACACTGCCTACGAGATATTCCTAAATGATTTGCAAAGGGGGCTGGACTTGATCTTGAGGGGATGGGGGGATAAGGACTAAGCAGACGCTTGCCCTTATCCGTGGCCGGTATGGGGGGGTCTTAAGGTTTGGCGTGTACCTATGGCACCCCCTTTTTCGGGGTGTAGGATAAATCCTATCCTTGAGGAGGGCCCTGGGATCACCCCACTTGCTATGCAGCGGGGGGTGGGGCTTGGGGCTCACCTCCCAGACAAGGGCTGGCCAAAAGTCATCGTGCAACTTCAGCGGTTGGCTTTGGGGCCCGGTATCTCGCTCAACGGGCTAGGGGAGATGGTTGGGAGCTGCCTCTTGACCCTAGTCCGAAGATAGGTTGACCCCCCCTTTCTCAGGTCATAAAATACAAGGTCAAGTTCAAGTTTAAGTTCACCCCTTTATGTTAATTAGGCATATTAATAAATTGCCCTAGTTCAACCCAAGCTCTGTCTGCGATCTCGTTATTTCGTGGGTTGGGCGGCAATTACTATACTCACAAATAGTAATGAAATTGAAAACTAAATCACATAACGTTATTTGCTTTAACATGCAAGCTAGGACAAAAGCTTATACCTTTAGGTAAGATGTACTGCCTTGACCACATCCATTTCTGAATATTCTTTTCATGTTTTGGAGATTAACAGCTCCATCTAATAATTGAAAGCTCAGTGGAAAAAAATTATGGAAAAAATAAAACTAATAATTCAATATAATAGGAATCTGGAGTAACAGGAATCTAAATCTTGTGTGTAACTGTGGCTTCTATCAGCTCTAGCCACCACAGTCATTGGTGAGGGATTACAGGTGCAGCAATCAAACAACTTCAGTCACAGTTGCCCACCCCAATGTAAACTATAACCATTTTACTGGAGCTAAATAAAAGTATGAAGAAAATGAAAGCATAGGTGGCTAATTTATATTAGATCAGACTACCTGTTCATGCAGTCCAATGTCCATTTAACCAGCAACGTTCTGATGTCTCACAAATGGTCTTTTCTAATTCCTGCTATGCTACCTGATTCTTATAACTGGAACTGATGGCAGCTTGAACCTGGGATCTTCTGCATAAAAAGCATGTGCAGTGTGATTGAGTTATAGCCCTTTAGACTTGTGTCCTATCCAAAACACAAAGAATAAGAAAGGAGGAAAACATAGTTCAAAACTCATCATATAAAGGCAATTCATTTATTTGGTGGTTTCAAAGAAGAATGTGCTATACAGCTATAGGGCTCATCAAGGATAAGAATAAGACTTGGGGGCTTCCAGATAGAGGTTTGCTTATCTGTGGTTATTATCCTTCTCTTTAACCGATACCAGTTTGGAATCCAATAGGACCATGTGGCTGTCCTGTTTGTTCTCTTTCTTACTGTCTTAAGTTTAAAATTCTCTATTGTGTCTCCATGGTTCAAAGAAGGAATTGCAGTCAACTTTTTCTCTGTTTAAAGAAAATGTACTTTCTTGACAGGTTTGCAGATGTTAATTCCTTTGTAGGCACCACATCAGCTAGAAAGGACATTCAGAATATTAAAACTGAAGTTCCCTTGTCCCGATATGTCTGTTGATTCACAGGCTGCCCCTCTGATGTCTCTAAGATCCATCTACAATATGCAGCAATGAAATGTGAGTTACTTTTAGATGAAGCTTCTGAGATTAATGTGTCACTTCAGTCTAGAATTGTAAAGAACTGAGAGATTTAGCATTAAGGTTTGACTGTTGGAAATCTCTGTGGAAGCAAGAGATTATGGGTCAGAAAAGAACAAAATACTGATGTATTTTAAAGCAACATGCCCCAGAACTATACGTTGCAAATCTTTTTCTTATATATTTGCCCACTCTGCAGACACATATGCTTAATATGTATTATGGCTGCAATAGAATACCATACAGTCATCAAGAAGTAAGCTCTACTTGACACCATGGGACTTACTCTCTGAATAAATACACCACAGTTTCACACACTGGCACAGGATCGGATCTTCAAACCTGGATACACACCATGGAGCAGAACTAGCCAGATTACTTTTGAGTAGAGTGCATGTACTAGGTACCAAGCAAGTGCAGAAAGAATACCTTTGATATAAAATAATACCCTTTATAGCATGTTCACTCCTGAATATCTATGTATATTTCAAAAAACCCTTTTGCTGTGTGTAATATTCTAAAATTTTCTGTTCTGCATTGATGAAATGCATCACTATTATATTATTAGAAGTGAATTATTTTCCTGGTTTCATTCTCCAGATCCATTGTGCTTGCTAAATTTTTCTGAAACAGTTCATTCTATAGTCCCATTTATTATCCAAAAACCCATAATAATTCCTATTATTTCTTTGGCATGAGCATCCATCCCTGTCCCAATAACGTTCTGTTTCATTCATATTAAATGGTTATGGCCAGGCAATTGCTGCCATGACTCTTTAAGCTTCACTTTTGTGTTTGTTTGCATGGATCATCCAGGCTTCTAGGCTTCTTAAGAAAACAAATGCCTCCTCAAAGCTGGCATTTGGATGAATGCATGATTTCATTAAGGCTGTCCTTTTCTCAGCCAGATTTTGATGGTCTCATTTCACTGTTGGCTGCTGGCTGAAAAACAGCCAAGTAATAATTTATTCCAGGTTTTAAAAATATTTCTTAATAAATTATTAAAATTATTATTTTTTATTTCTTTGCTGGACTGAAAGACTTGTCATGTCAGCTACTCTACCATGTATTTCATTAGCTCTTGAAATTGATATAATTTATGCATGTTTTACACTTCCTCTGAATAACTAACTAGATGTTACATATTTTGGATCAATCAGGGACACCGTTTATCCATGTGTATTTCATCTGCAGGGGTTAACGTTTATGTTAGATTTACATGCAATTGCTTTAAGATTTGCCCAAAACAACATTTTACACATGTGCAAAGTGTGTATAAAACATTTGAGAACAACGTGAGTTCAGAAGCAGAGTAAAAATGAATTACAGTACAATCTGATGCATGCCTCCTCAATGGCAAGTCTTGCTGACTACAGTGGGACTTACACTTTAGGTAATCAGGCATAGGATTGCAGCCTTACAGCACAATATGAAACATGTTTACCCAAAAGTATCCATTCTGTTCAGTGGGAATTAATCCCTAATAAGTGTACTGGATCGTAGCCTTACAGATTGACCTGACCACTATCAGTTGTAATGTAATTCTGCTGATGGCATAGGTTTAGCTACATTTTGTTTTGTTTTGTTCTCTCTCTCCTCTCTCAGATTCTCATTGAGCAGTCTCCAGACCCACCACGTTTGCCCACAACTGCCCTACCCTACTAAAGATGGTTCCAAGATCAGTCTTCTATTGGGCTATTTCTGCAGCTCTTTTAGTAATTTTACCAGGCATTCTGATGACATTGTCTTTCTTTTGTAATCCTATCATATTTGCCCATCACTTTATCCATCAATTTCTCACTGCAGAAAAGAAACTAAGAAAATAAAAATGGAATAACTGCATCCTTCACTTCCAAATTTAGAGGCGGAATGGACAAGAGTTGCAATGGACAGTTAGAGCTGCATAGCTTTGACTCAGTCACCTTGTAGTGCTACCAATGAAGCAGCCCCTGGAATTAACCTTTTCAGACTGATAAATATAGTCAGAACAAACCATTATAAAATATTTGCCTCTATAACACAAACTAATAACATTGTGTGACACAATCAGCTTAACTTGAAGTCTTGGCAGTCATATGTGTGTGTGTGTGCATGTGTGCATGCATGTGCAATCTTTCAAACAACTGAAATTTCAATTTCCAAAAGCCTATTGCCATTATTAGCCTGTGGTAGTTGCTAAGAAAATCCACAGAAGACATTATTGCAGGTAACAAAATGGTGCAGGCAATAGAGGGTGTGATCAGTGTAACATGTATGTTCCAGAACTCAAGGAGGATATTCTCCAAGATGCTACAGGATGTTGGATTTAGATCACAAATCAGCTGACTTTAGCAACCAGATCAACAAATCACAAGACAATTCAGTACTGGTTGATATAGTCTCTTCCCAAAAGTAACTTCTGTTGTAATTGGAATAGAACCACAACTCTACAAAGCACTGTCTTCCTATCCAAGACAAAAATGGCAGATAGAGAGCTCCTCCAGACAAATGTTGTGGTATTTGTAGCTGCACTTCTTGTTTTAAAAAACAAAAAAACCTTTAGTTGTCCAGGACTATTTGCTGTCAATACATGGTACCAGCTGCATCTCCATCTGTCTTCACCTACCCTTCCTTCCTTCTTTCCTTCCTTCGTTCCTGAGACACCCCACTGAAAGAGAGATGTTTTTCTCCTCTGTAATAAAAAGGCTCTGTTTTCCCTTCTACAACTGCAATAGCAGTTCTGTTCTTCTATGCTGTAATGAAGAAGTTTAATTTCTCCTGTGACAGAGACTTCACACACAAACACACAAGCAGACACACTCACTAAGTTTCTATTCCCCCCAGCACTGTAACAAAAAAGCTGTTTTCTTCTCATGCTGTAATAAAGAAGATCCATCCCCTCCACTGCAATAGAAGTCCCCCTGCACAATAAGGAGGCTCCATTCCGTCCGAACGAGGCTTTGTTCCCACTACCTCCCACAATGCAATAAAAAGACTCTGTTGTCCCCTTTGCACTACAACAGATACTTCATTTCCCCTTGCTGTTGCTGTGTGCGTTCAAGTCACTACCAACCTATGACAACCCTAAGGAGAACCTATCACCAGTTTTGTGGAGGCTGAGTGTTTGTGTGATGCACCCAAGATCACTCAGTGAGTTTCCATGGTTTAGCTGGAATCAAACTCTGGTCTTCAGGGTTGTGGTCCAATGCTTAAACTACTACACCAAAATGGCTCTTTCAATTCCCTGCCTTTGCTCAAAAAGAGAATGGAAAAGTACCCTCAGGGAACTGGTGGACATGACCAGGCAAAAAACAAGATGTTATGTTTCATGAGCTGTTTCTTCTTTACCCCAAACTGGAAGAGCCAAGAGAGAGCCAGAGTCACCTGATGTGATCCCTTTTTGTCTCTGCTTTATCTAGTCTGAGGTTCTCAGGGTGATTTTGCTTTCTTCTGATCTCATTTTAAGCATTATCTCTCATAATCATTTTGCTAAACCTAGTCCTGCAACCTTTCTTTCTGTCTCCAGATGGACTTCCTATAATAAAAATATTTTTCCTTTTACTTAAAGCAGTCTTTACCATTTTTTCCAAGCACCAGCTTCTACACATATCCAGAAATTTCTCCATGGAATGCATGAAATGATAAATGAGTTATCTATAAACTATATTGTCATTTCCCTGCTTCCACAAAGAAAATGGGATGGAGATGGAATGAGGTAAGTGCTCTTCAGCTCTATTTTTCCTCCTCACTTGTTACTCTTGCCTCATTTTACTGGCTGTCTTGCTTGTCAGTCACACTTCTCATAGCCTTCTGGAATTGATCCTCTGGCTTTTTTTTTACTTGTCACTCACTGTTTCTGCACCAGTGGTTTCATGTTCTACTTTCTGTAAAAGGAAATGGAGCCCGTTTTTTTTTATTAACAAGTATATCTTCTGAGCCTTGTTTCTCCTTCTTCAATGTGTTCTTAAAATAAACTGTGAATGTACTAGCAATTAAACAAGAAATCAAAATACTAAAAATACAGTGTAATCTGAAACTACCACTTGTTCACCCATCCCATGGACATGCATACCCATATATGCATGTTCATGCATAAACCACAACCATACCAAGACCTCCTAAAAGCTAATCAAGGGAAGAAGACAAAACATACCCAACAGCTTTATTTATTAGTAACTCAAGTAATTTTTGGCCTTAGAAAGGTATGCTTATTTAACTTTATATGCAGAAATACATGGAAGCAACTGATAGCAGTTTTGTAATTGGATTTGCACTTATGAGTAGTTATTTGGAACCTATCACTCTTATAAAGATGTCATATGTAAAGCTCACTGTTCAAGATCCAATGTAACACTAGTATAAGAAAAACTTCACTGATATAGTTATAGGGATTGGAGAGGTTGGTACCTAGAGAAGCCATTACAGCAAACAGTTGTGGCATCTAGTGCCCCTGCAAAACAATCTGGGAGTCTCTAGTCCCCACCACCACCACAACATTGGGCAATGACTGGCTGTCTCATCTCATGGGGGTGGAGCTGTTTCCAAGCATCAAAATGGCATTTAAGGTAGCCTGTTGTCTTTCTGTTGAAAGCCACTTGCACAAGAGAGTATCAGACACTTCTTTTTGCAAGCTTGGATGTTGTTCAACCACTTGTGCAACTGCAAGTTGCATAAGCATAGTGCCAGTAACACCATCGGATCCAGGCCTCTTCCACCCAAGAAATCTCAGTACTCATGTGTAGAATATGTAGAGGGTTCTTTACGTAGAAGCTGAGGTACAATAAGAAGTAAGAACATAAACAGAATAGAAATAATGCTAATGCTATGTCCAGATAATGGGAAATTATTAATTAGTTCCATACCATAAACACTGTCCATTTTGCTTTGATTTTCTAATTCTTGTTTTATAAAAATTCAACTGTCTCATCCAATACAATTTCTACAGCTTGGTGAAGTTTCTGTGTAGATCATTATCTACATAATACTTACTATAGCAACTGCATGACAAGAGATGGTGCAAACTGCATCACTAAAAAAAAAAGCCTTTGTGTACTGAAAAATGACCTATGTCTACATTCTTTGATGTTAACAGATTCCTCTTCACAGTTTTCATGGCAAGGTTTTCTATTCTTTTGTTTCACAAATGGAGGGTTTGAGAAATGCATCTCCCCCTGAACACTTTTGTACAAGCTGAGCATCGCCAAGAATTTTCCATAAAAAATTATGCCTACTGATATCCAAACTAGCTTTTTGCATCTCCATTCTGGCCTCTGTCCAAGTGACATTTGTTACAAGTTTATTCTCATACTAAGTGATATACTAAAGAACAACTTTCTCAGATTCAAAACGTTCCTCTTTTTTAGTTGGGAAAGTATATAAACATGAAGAGGTCCTTGAAGTCTTAGTCTCCTATGGGCTCCTTTTTTTGCTTGCCAGTTTCCAGTTGTACATCACTCACAAAGCACTTGGCATACATATATTTAGAAGAGTTTCATCAATTATTTCATGCTTCAGATTGTCAAGATGCCTGATAAGTTCCAAAAATTTGTCACCTTCTTCCCATGATAAAAAGCATGTCAGGAAAGCCCAGCAGAATCCATCTGAATCATCAAAGCTATTATCCCACAATCAAACTGTCATCAAAGCAGTCATAAAAGAATCAAGTGGGTTTTCAGTCACGACCACAGCCATCTCTTGAAGAAAAATTTAAACATGAAAAGCAACTTAGAATGGCATTGCTCATGTTGCATTTGATTTCAGATAACAGGCTGTGATCAAAGACAATGAATTTGGGGCATACTCAGCTTTTTAATTTATATTTTAAAACAACAATAAATGCTGTAAGAGTTTTGTTTTGTTTTCAAGTTAAGACTATGCAGAACACTATCATCAGTTGCCTATTAATCATAGGATCAGTTTCACTGAACATCAGTACAGCATCTACCTGCTGCTTATGAGCTAGAAGCACCCAGAAGATCGTGTATTGATAGGGATGGATCTGGCTCCAGATTGGGCAGGACACACTGGACCATGTACCATGTCAGCTGCCTGATTTGAACACTCATGACAAAAAAACTTTGCTGTCATTCATTATTCCCTACATTGTACCTCTATACCCACCTAGATATCAAATGGTAGGACTACCACATATATGAGCTGAGTGGGATATTTTTAACTAACAAGCACACTAACAAGGGGAGGAATAGGCTGTTTTTCCCCTACTCTTCAGTACCTGCCTCAGTTAAACTTTCAAGCTTGTGCACTTGGATAGGTGACTGCTTTCCTAAACAGTGTATTTTGATCAAAAAAAGAAGAATTATGAGGAAAGGCAAGCACAGAGACTGGCACCACGAAGAGTAAAAACTGAAGACAGAATATTACCTCAAAATGTGGGTGGCTCAGGGGTCCACCCATGATGTTAATACTGTCATTCAAGGGTGGGGAATTATTAGCTCAAATTAGGAGGCCTGCAAAAGGGGGGTAACCTAATGAGATCTTTGACACCAATGTTAACAGAGTCATCTGCAGGGAAGAACCAGCCAGAGATTCAAACGTAAACTAAAATGTATTTTACTGAAGGAAATTCAGACACACACACACACAAGATCTAAACAGTCACATACACACACAAGGCTAAGTGAAGGAAAAGGGAGAAAACTTTACAATGGTGAGATTTCAGGGTAAAATAGGTGATATTTACCAATCCAAAACAGTAGCAAAGAAGCAGCAGTGTGTCTTAGACTTCTTTCTGAGGGCACTACACAACTGGGAATCAAAGTGGCAGAGTGACATTCAGCAACTGATGAACTGCAAAGTAACTGGTCAAAACATATATTTTTATACTCAGTTTCTCTCCCTGAAGGAGTGTGAGTTAATTTCTTTCAAACAAAAGGGGTCTGGAATGGACTGATTGTCTCACTGTCTTGGTTGGGTAATATGACTGGGAAAGGTTTCAGTAGGAAATGTGCACAGCAGTGGTGCTTGCCTGCTGCATCTGGGCAGTTTCTTTGACTATTGTATTCTGAGGTTAGGCAGTTGAGAGGATTATCTTAGAGCCATTAAGTCAGGCTTTCCCAGCTAATCCACAGCGAATTTATAACCTGGTCATGCTGAGGTCACCTCTGACCTACTTTTGCACATCTTCCCAGTCAATGTCCCTTCTCCACATGGCCTTTCAGCCACCAATGTATATCACTTAATTTCATGCCAATTAAAATTTTTCAATTAGACCATATCAAAGCATGGGGGTATACAGAAGCTAGCAGGAACAAGGCAGTCCTTCCTATGCTATGCATTCAGGCTGTCAGAGACCTTGTAGCCATGTTGCCTGCATGGAAGTGCCTCCCAAAGATACTTGGTGCTCCAAGAGGAGGATGCTGGGGTGAAGGAGACAGCATGATACAGGAAATTCCCTTCTCTTACTCTGTGGTGGACTATGTATTACAGGCCTCAAGGAATTTAAATCACTGCAGATGTTCATTTTGTTTGAAGTGGACAGTTAGAAAAGCTATAGCCTGCCCCCAAACCCAACATGCAGTGACCAGGAAGAGCCTTCTGACCTGTGATAGTGTTACCCTGATTTTTGGGGTCCCTTGGGGGACACCTCAATGTGCTCCATGTGATGAGGAGTGGAAACTAGCCAGAGCACAAGCAATAGCAATGCAAGAGGCAGGGTAACCTAGTGGGGTCTTTTCACCCAGTTTTTACGGGGTCAGGCCAAGCCAAAAGCCAAACAAAAATGTCCAATAAATGATTTTATTGAATGAAAGTCTCACGCAGCAGCGCAATCACTCACACACTCATTCAAGACCTATTAAGAAGCAAAAGAGAGGAAACTGAATAGGGGATATTCAAGGTATTGTAGCTGGGGTAATACTGCACCTTTTCCTGAAGTCCTTGGTCCAGGAAAAAGAGCAGAGAAGTGGAGCTCAGCACAGAGAAGACTGAGGGGATTACTCAACGGACAGAGAAACAGTCAGCTGGGGTGACCGGGAGTGATCCAAAGAACCACTCAAAAACTGGGACTATTTGTAGGGGGGAAAGTACCTGGAGGGCTAATCCTTTCCTGGGGAGAACAATGAGTATTGCAATAAGAAAGAAGCTCCACAATGGTAACTTCCTTTGCGTGATGAGATTACAAGGTGTTGCCAAAGTCTCAGGATCTTTGGCTGCATTGGCTTGTGGTTGGACTTCATGTAAATGGTCCTTGACTCATAGGATTTTATCGCTATCAGTGCTCAACTTGGGGCAAACACGCTAATCCCCTAAATTGGCTTCGCAGGGGCTGAGGACCCTTTGTTTACTGTGGGTTTGCAGAGCTTGAGGTCTCCGGGGGCTACGTGACTGACAATTTTACTGGCCTGACCTGGTTTTTGATCGTTCGATTGTTGCTGCCTATGCACTCATCCGGGTGACCTCTCAGATACATTGAATCATATTTTAATATCAAATTTAATATCTCACTGGTAAACCCGGGACAGGGTTTACCAGTGAGATAACAACAGGAAGAGATGTAGCTCTGGAACTCTAACACTGGAATTTTATCAGTCAGCCTGCCTGATTATTGCATCTTGGCTCCATGTCACCATAATGCTGTATACACTTTGGCCAATAAAAAATGTGATTAATTTTCACCGAAAGACTAGTCTATCTGTGTTTGTTGCCTCCTTAGCCCTGCCCCTTGATAGGGGGGTATGGATGCAAAAGTGTCTCTTGGATATTGGAGGCGTAGTCATCCTTCCTCAAGGCAATCCTTACTGAAGCTTTCATCTTTCAAAATTAGGTAGAACAACAGGGTTGTTCTACATCTCTGATTTGCATCTCTTCAAAGTAGTTTGTTAAATATTTTTTCTATGTGGGCAAGTGGGCTGAGGAAAGTTGGAAGAGAAAGGAAGAAACAAAGAAAGAAAAATGTTTGGATGATTGGATTATATTACTATCTGGTCCAAAGATATTTCAACCCAAGACTGGAAATTTGATATTCCTGTAATGAAATTCAGCCTTTCTCAGTTTGAGTAGCTTCGAGAACTAATTATTCTTCTGGAGTCTTCCATAAGGTGTGACAAAAAAAGTCATGCATTCAATTAGATTCCATTCAATTCTATCTAATTTACTCAAAGAAGGGAAAGGAGACACTATAGATATGGGTCTAAAATCTATTGTTAATCCTGACTAGAGGCCAGCCATCAGATCAACTGAATTCAAACATGTATTGACTCACCATTCCACAATTGACTGAATGGCATTAATTTAGTTCAAGTAACCAACAGGACTTTAGCCATGGATTTGAATCTCTGGAGAATAATTTATGCAAGTTTATGAAAAAGAGGACTACTGATCCCTTTGTCTTCAACCCAGCTACGTATATCACATTCCTGTAAAACCTTCCCAGGCAGCTCAACTTGAGATAACATATTGAGGTTACTGATAGAGGCATCACCCTACATTAGGCTTTAAACCTAAGATGAGCTAACTTAAGGAAACTCACATCCCATCTTTCTAGCATCCTTCCACACCATCCTTCATTCCATACTGGTCCCTCAGTCTTCTAGAGAGGCTGGTACCCTATGTCGCTGCAGCAGTGGTTGGTGCTTTCCATGTTAATAGGGAAGTGAATCTTGATTTCAATCCAGGCTTAAAAGGAGCCATCCAAGGTGCTCAACCTATTTAGAAAATAGGATTGCACTGGACTACACCCCTAGGGCCAGGGTTCGCTTCCCTGTTCAGCCGTGGAAACCCACTGGGTGACCTTGGGCACATCACACACTGTCAGCCCTCCAAAAACCCCATGATAAGTTTGCCTTAGGGTCTCTGTACATTGGAAATGACATGAAGGCACACAACAACAACAAACTTTAGACAGCACCTCTAAGAATCAGACTTAAACCCAAGTTGAATTCACTGCTCTATTGACATGAAATTCCCCCAGCTGTAAAGGGAGAGGAAGAGATACATAATTTTCTTTTCATGAACATCCTTACTTTAAGTCACCTTATGATTAACACCATTAATTCTTAGTTACCCACTGGAGAAAGGAGAACTTTCTTCTGATGACTCTGCAAGAATGGGTGGATTTGATGGCACTAGTAAGCACATTAACTCTGCTAGCCTACTTTATCTGGTTAGAGATGGCCTTCCAATAAAGTTCTGGAACTATTTAAATCTAATTTTTAAATGCTATGTGGCTACTGTAGAGAGTGATACCACCTTGGTTGTGGAATGCTGTCACTAGAGACACTCTCCTGGCACCAACATTGTGGACTCCTCAGCCTCCTGTGAAGATCACTTAATCAACCCGCCATCATGACAGTGTCTCATTGTTTGCAAAATCTTTTTTAAAATGGGTTGAGAAACAACAGTACATTTTCTGCTCACAGAGAGAGAGAGAGAGAGAGAGAGAGAGAGATATGTTTGTTTGTTTAAAGGAGTTCTCAGCTGAAGGCATTCTTACATAAACTATTTATTTTTATTCTTGTGAGAAGACCTTGGTGAACAGAAGTTAAATAAAAAATGGTAAGATGAGACTTCACTCTGTCTGCAGGCTCATCAATCAAAATGTTTAAAGATGTCTTTTTTCACTGACACGTTCAAAATAAATTATCATTCTACTGATGCACAGAATCATATATGTCTGAGACAAGTTTTGTCTCCATTCACAGGAATTGTTGTTCAAAAGATTTATGGCACTAAAAAGTGGGGAAAACAGAAAGCTCTACCACAGAGAGATAATGTTCTTACATTGTTAAAAAAGTCTATTGCTTCAGGGAAAATCAGACTGAGATGCCATATTCTAAAGTAGTATACTTCTCTTCTGTGTTTACTTCCAAAGTTATTGTTTCTCCACAAATAATTTTGACTATAATTGTACATGTACAGTCTGGAAATCAAATACTTCTGCCTGGTTGCTCTTTCAACCTTCAGAGTCTTTCCCATTTTCCCTAGGTGAAAGTATTTCAGTCTGAAATCGTAGTTATAGACTGGAAAAAACCAACAGCATTCAATTAAGTACAGTGGCTCATCCACTTTCGCAATGGTTTGGGGTGCAGAACCCTTGTGAAAGTAGAAAAACTGGTAATAACTCCCCCCAATCTCCCTCCTATTTCCTTCTGGGCTCTCCATGTCCAGGGAAAAGGCAAGGGAATGGAGAGGGGAAAAGCATACATGCACCTTCCTTCTCCATGTGTGGTGCATGGTGAGCATTCTCCACACCAGGGCAAAAGGCAAAGGAATAGCAGGTAGCGCTCATGTGCCTTGCTTCTTTGTGCACTGTGCTCCCCTCCCATTCCCTTGCTTTTTGCCTCAGTGAGCTTTCTCTGCACCTGGGCAAAAGGTTAGGGATGAGGGGAGGGCAAATGCACACCTTCCTTCTCCATGCACTGTGCTCCCACTCCTATTCCCTCACCTTTTGCCCAGCCACAGTGGATGAAGGCAGGCACATGAAGCAAAAAGCAAGGGAATGTGATAAGGAGGAAAATAGAGGCACATGCATGCCTTGTGAATAATCAGATCTGTGAAGGGCAAACCCACAGTGTGGAGGGAGAACTGTACTACCAGTAATTTCTACAGGAAACTAGGAAAAATTAGGAGTTCAGGCAGCTTTCCTGTTCAGAGATGGTACTTATATCTAGATGAGAAATATTTGCATTCCCAAATGTTAAATACATAACACAAGTATAAATTGGGATGAGCTGTTAGGTCAGTTGATTCATATTTTTTATGGAGAAAGCTAGTAGGCAAGATATCAATTTTGAATTAAAGTAATTCTAGCTGAATGACGCTATCCTTCAAAAGTATTTAGAAAGTACTACTGGTGCAAAATGTTGTGGCCAGGCTGATTTCTGACGCCAGCTGTCCTCAGCATTTAAGACCAGCTTTGTATAAGTCATGCTGGGTTCTGATTTGTTGGTGGGACCATAGATATGCAGCCTATAGTTACATAAATGGCTATATGTTTCAAGAACTCTGGTACAAACCAAAGAATATAGCTCACACCACTCTATATTCTGCAGCCAAGACAGATGTAACTGCTGCAGGTTTGGGACAGGGACTTTTGAGTGGTAGGTCCTCAAATTTTGAGCCACCCAGAAGGTGAGTCTGACTGATACTTTGTGTATTTTACAAGGGGTTGGTGACATTTCTGTTGCATTCAGTTATTGTTTTTAATGTTATCTATTTTATTACATGCTCTTTCTCATTGTGCTGATCTTCTATTGATCTAAACTAACTTGGATATTCTTCTTAGAGTGGAAATATGATATGGGAATATTCTATAAATTAAAAAAAACAGACAAAAGAAAATCACTCAAAATAAGAGAAATGAAATTTAAATCAGGCATTTCAGGTGTGACCTAAGGTCACACCTTAGGCCCAAGGTCTAAATATTGTGTGAAGGTTTTTCTTCTGTTATAATTATGCTGGTCATTATACAAAATAGTACCAAACAGACCTCTATTATACCTTGAAAATTTATGTGAAAAACAAACAGTTATTCAGACCTTTGCAGCTACATCTCATCCTGTTGCTGCAATATGTTGTTAAGGCTTTCAGAGGGGGTGAGGGGAAGTCTTGCTTGGAAAAAAAAATTTTTTTTCAAAAGTAAACATCACAAATATAAAGTTCTTTGTCTAAAGTGGACTTAAAACAACTAATCAAATTTCAGCATTTACATTTGCTGCCAAAGAAGAAAAAAAGACCTTGGAACCTTTGATATATTTGCTTATTTACATGAATAACATATGCAATGAAGTTTAAAAGCTTATAGCATTAGCAAGCACAGCAGCTTCTATAGTTCATCCGCTCATTTGATGGTTAACTGTGAAATAATGAGACCAGGCAACAAAAAGGGATAAATAAGGGCTCCTTTATTTTACTTAACCTATTTAAAATGTGTTGGCCTGGAAAGGTGCAAGATGGGGGAGCAACATGATGTGGGACCAGCTAAGGCCATGTGTCACCTTAGCTCCAAGGGCAATCCAAATTACATTTGGTGGCTCCCTGGGCCAGCATAACTGGAAGGTAACCCAATGACTCCCATCCGAGCTATAGAGCCAATTCAGAACCCTATTCCCAGGTTAGCATCAAGGACAGCCTCCTTCTACACTCTGTGGGATGCAGGGCCTTAAAGAAAAAGACCCAGACTCCTACCCTACACCAAAGGGGCTCCAGAAGGTGATCACCAAGCCTTATATTCTATCCCCTCTACCTGCTAGTTAAAGATGCCACCCTAAGCCAACTGTCTGTGTCCATCAAGAATAGTGTGGAATGGAGTGGGGGAGAAGGTTAAAAAAAAAAGGGGGAAAGGGGAAAAAATTCCTATCTGGACCTAAAGTGACCGGATAAACCCACACTGTATTGAGAACAGGGATGAGGTTTGAGACAATGATCCAAGAAGAATACATGCAGGGGCATCTAGGCATAAATAGCTTTTGCCCCTCCTCTACAATATTCATCCAATGAATTTTTAAAAAGAAAAAATGTTTGACAAAGCTAGAGTAGTAATACCCAGAAATTGTTTATTTCAGGAGAGATCTAGAAGGAAAAAGATGATAGAATATCTCTTGTTTTACTTGCAACTCCCAAGTGCAATCATTCACACATAACATCAAAGAGCAACAGCCCATCTGAGACAATGACACTTCTCTCCTGCCAGGCATCAAGCATGGAGTAATAAAATGTAGAGAAGACAGGGGATTACATAATATTTTAACGAGTTCCCAATGACTCACAACAGAATCTATGAAGAGAAAAGCACACATCTGCAATGAGATGAAGATATGCATTAAGATAATCCATGGCATTATATCTTTAATGATCAAGATGGATCCATTTGATGCTAAAGTAATCAACTGAACCTGCTCCAGCATCATTGAATAAAAAACCATAAACATGCATATAAATGCTCACGGATCTGTGATTCTCAAAGTAAGAGGACTGAGAATTACCATTCTGTTGTTTGACAATTAGCCAAGAAATGTTGGTGAATATCTCAGAAGGGTGTGGATCACTCCATCCCTCCTATTTATCTATGAATGTATCAAAATCACAATTGGTTTCAAAACAGTAGGCTAGAAGACGCACAACTAGCTTTTACAAAATCAACAGAGTCACTGAATCTAGAGAGGGCTGATTTCTCCTAAACTTTGAATCTTTCTTTTAAGGTAGTTCAGGGAAATCTATGGATTATGTAAATCAGTAGTGTGAAAAGTATTTTGCATGGCTTCTTCCATCTCCCAAGCCTGTTTTTGCAGCTCACTCTCTTTTTTTTTTTTTTTTAATTAAAATACTGCCACGGCACAAGGTTAGTTTTGGCCTGTTTTTGCCCCACATTTCTGAGTTGTTTCAGGACTGTGGAACTTTTTCCTCAAAACAAAAACTGACTTCAGAGCTACCACTTCCTCATGAAAAGAGCTGCTCTCAGGCCCCTGGAAGTAGTAACACAACAAAATTGCCCCCCATGTCCCCTAGAAGGTACAGGATGCATTTTGATTAAAAATAATTTTTAAAATGAAAAAAAAATGTGGCGGCATGTGTCGGGTGTCCTTCTGAAGTTTAGTGAGGGACATAGAATCATAGAAATGTAGAGTTGGAAGAGACCACAGGGGCCATCCAGTCCAACCCCCTGCCATGCAGGAACACCCTCAAAGCACTCCCGACAGATGGCCATCTAGCCTCTGCTTAAAAACCTCCAAGGAAGGAGACTCCACTACACTCCGAGGGAGCATATTCCACTGCTGTACAGCCCTGACTGTCAGGAAGTTCTTCCTGAGGTTCAGGTGGAATCTCCTTTCCTGCAGCTTGAATCCATTGCTCCTTGTCCTGGTCTCTGGAGCAGCAGAAAACAAGCCCTCTCCTTCCTTTACATGGCATCCCTTCAAATATTTAAACATGGCTATCATGTCCCCTCTCAACCTTCTCTTCTGTAGACTAAACATACCCAGCTCTCTAAGTCTATCCTCATAGGGCATGGCTTCCAGGCCTCTCACCATTTTGGTCACCCTCCTCTGGACTTGCTCCAGCTTGTCAATATCCTTCTTGAATTGGGGTGCCCAGAACTGGACACAGTATTCAAGATGAGGTCTAACCAAAGCAGAACTTTATACCCTCTAACATTATACAGATGAAAACTGGGACATATGTAGCCAAGCAACATTGAGTGTGGTCAAGATGGCAAAGTCATTAAGGAGAAAGAACACACAAACTAAGAGAACGTACAGCAGTTTGCTTTGGCCTGAGTCTACAAGGAAGAGTCTCCTCCCTCCCTCACTGAATCAATTGGATGCAAACTACTTTTGCACTTTGACTTTAGTTTTTGCCAGTGGAAGTAAGCTAAGCACAAAGGAGGAAACTGAGAGGAGGGGAGAGAAACAGGGACATCTTAAAAGCAGTTGAAAAAATGGGTGATAGAGAATCAATCAGGTCTGACTCTGTCGCCATTTCTGCACTACACTGGCCCTTTCCACAGCTTACCTTTTTGCAGAGCTGGGGCACAGAGATGGCACAAGCAGCCTCTTGGGAGAGGTTCCCACATTCCCATTGCTTCAGCTCCGCAGTTGCTGGCTGCTTGCACAAGAGACCTGCCTCTTCCTTCCGCAGTGCAGCCTGGGACTTTCCCAGGCTGTGCTGGGGCAGGAAGCGCGAGCACCACTGCTCCGGAGCTCTGCACACACGGCAAATGCGCGCAGAGCCCCGGAGCGAAGCGCGACCACGCACCATTTTCAGCTCACAGCTGAAAATGAAAAAGTGCGTGAGCAGCACCTGCCAGACTCTGGAGCGTCGCACGATTGTGCATCGTGTGGACCACTCCTCACGTGCGCGTGATGCTCGAGGGGACCTTTCGCATGGCAAATGCTGTGCGAAAAGGGCCACTGTTATAGTGCTATTATTCCACTTTCAACATCCTATGGAATCCTGGGGTTTGCAGTTTAGTGAGGGGCATTTAGAATTCTCAGCCAGAGAGCTCTTTGGCCTCAGTAAACTACAAACCCCAGAATTCCACAGGATGTTGAAAGTGGAATAGGATCACTATAACAATATAGGGTGGAAATGGCCTGTCAAATTGGGACAGCTGGAGAGTATGGAACATGTGTGGCGTCTAAACCTCAAAGAGTTGCCCACCACTACTGTAAATTATTTAAAATCTCACCCATTCTTCTGTTCCCATATGGTGTTACCAATGCTTCTCTCAGTTGAAGCAGTGCATATTATGAATTCAGTGGTTCATTTCAGTTAAGCAAGGAAGCACCATTTTCATGTGGCATGCACACAAGATGAAAGACAGGCTCAGCCTATTGTGGCTGCATTAAATTAATTGCTGTTGAACTTGAGCAAACTCCAAGGTCCATTGCAACTGTACCTTTCTGCTAATAAATTAAGGGCACAATTTTGGGAAGAGAAAGAGTATGGTATAATCAGATTGTCTTCAGTGTTATTAAATCTCTTTATTAATTAGGCGACTCATGGGCCTTTAAACAGTAATTACTTTCTTTACCTTTGATAAAGTGGTTATCTGATTAATCTGCTGCATTGCTTATCTGCATTGAAAAATAGCAAGGAAACGCTTTATGTAGAAATAAAAGTTCAGGAAGATCAAACTCTTGTATGCAAGGAAAAGAGTATCATTAAAAAAAAAAACTTCCTGCAGAAGCATCAGGCAGCCAACAATGTCTACAGGCAGAGCTATTATAGGCAGTCATTTAATATTTATCTTCCCATCGCCTTCTTCAAGGAGGTTCTTGATATTAAAAAATATAATAATAAAGACAAGTTTAATCATGGAAGGGGAGTCTCTCCTAATGTTAACAGACTTATATTACAATTTAACAGTCTTCATGGATTACATAAGCAAGTGTACTATAATTTTTGTTTAGCGACATTTCACACAATTTAGTCATAGATTAGTCTTCTAGTCCTGGATGAAACCTTTTCCAAATGGCCACTGACCCCAATCAAAATTGCCTCTGACCACAGAGATCCTATAAAACTGTGTATATTACTTCCATACATCTTCATTGCTGATATACCTAGAACTGGAAAGAAGGGAATTCACACCCACAGCAGCACAGTGCACAAGAAATTTGTAACACATCATTTCCCAAATCTATCAGAGCTGCTGTCTGGTTGTGGCCTACTGACTTTTATCATACTGAAACAGAACCCTGGAAAAAGTGCATGAGTTAGTATACCTGAGCAACAGCATTCTGTGACTCAGACCAAGCCCAGTCCATTGAAATAAGTTATCTTTCTTTTCTGACAATTCCGAATGATAACATAATGGTGGCATGCACATATTCAGTAATGATGACAGGAAACAATAATTGTGGCAATGCTAAAATACTTCCTTCAGATCTCAGAGAATTGTACTGTATGATGGCATAGCTCTTAGCCTTTGTCTTCCACAAAATAACTTTGCCCCCTCCCCCCCTAAAAAAATCCATTCTCTGTCTGTTTTCTTTGCAACTTACTCCTGAAATCATGATATGGCATTAGTTTAGAGGGTAGAGCATACTTGCAAAGGTTGCAAATTGAATTCTGTACTTGCATGCACATATCTGAGTTATGATTATCGGAAGAATACATAAAATAAATATTTTGTGGCATCGACTTGGGAAAAATCAAATATTACCCTCTTTAAATCCTGTTTGAAAGGAAATGAATTTTAAATACTTTAGAACACTTTTAAACAAACTATTGCAAAATGCATGAAAGTCTTATGTATTAAGTTATAACACTGCCATTCATATTATTGCAGTGCAGGGGCTGTGAGACTTCCCATTAACATCCTATATTCAGTGCTTTATGTCTCTGCTGTAAAAATGCACAATGAAGTGAAAAGGGAAACAAGCAGGCCTTCCTTGACAACATTTCATTTCAAAAAATAAATTCAGAACTGTCCATCAGATGGTAAATGCATAACAAAAAGCTAACATTAAACCTGGAAAAAAAAAACCTTAGGCATCATAAATCTCACAAATACAACTGTGCATAAACCAAATTCTCTTTGGGGAAGACTAACTTTTGTAAGCTGACAGATGCATGGAAATTAAATTGCATGAACCTGAAACTCATCTCTTAAATATCTGTACATCAGTGCTGAAATTCTCCCTTACAGCATATATATGTTAATAGTAGTTAGTACTTTAGAAATTAAAGTCATCTCTGCATGATGTGTCTTTGCATTTCTCTTTCCTCCCAGGTAAACTACACGATACACTCAAATTAGGTATAGAAATGTTGTTGTATTCAACACTTGATGAAAATATTTTAACACCTCCCAAAACTGACAAAATGTTCCCTTTGAGCATATACCTATTTGGAGAAGCTGAGGAACACCGAGCTATTGGTACTGGTAAAATGTTAGAGCAATCTGGCTGAGAATTTTAAATACCACCCCCTAAACTGCATATTTCAAGATTCCTTAGGAGGTTGCTATGACAGTTAAAGTAGAATCATAGCACTTTAATTGTGCACTGTGAAAGGGCCCTAGGTGTAAACAGAATACCTCAGGAAAAATACAGCTGTGGGGAATACATTTTGAGAAATCTGCAGAGTTCCATAATATCTTCCCTATATACACATGAGACAGATTTCATTCCTAACTGGAATTTGAATTTTTACAGCTGGAGAGAGAGATTGAGTTAGACAGACATGATTCTATGATTCTAGTATATCTCTGTTTCATTATTCCACTCTTATAAGACCAGAAATCAAAATAAGTAAAAATGCTTAGCAACATGAGTAAATGTGTGTGTGTGATTATGCTACATTAAGGAAAAACCCAGACATCTAGCAAGTTTCCTGATAACAATATTTAGACCAGAAAAAGACAAAATTAGCTAATTTGCTGAAAGTTAATTATACTAACTTTTTTGTAGCTGTTTGAAGGTATGTTTGACAACTTCTCCTCCATATTCTCAGCTAAAATTTAAACTATTACAAGCAATATAGTCACATCTTTCCTGGCAAAATAGAACCAGGTGATCCTTTTCTCTTATGACAGCTATCAATTGGTGGGGATGTTACTGGGATATAAAATCTCAATATTACATGTAATACAGCCACTTGTACAAAAAATGTACAAGATAGATGATCTGCATCACTTACCATTTGGTATATTATTTCATATTTGTGCCTATCAAAGTTTCAATTGTGGTGGCAGCATTATAATGTGGCAGTACTGATTGCATTAGATAAAGAATCCAATCCAGAGGTGTTGTGGGGAAGGTAATAAACTTTACTGATGTGAAGAGATTCAGAGGGTTTGAAACAAGCTGAAAGTCTGTTGCCATGCTGGGAGATGAGAGCCTAAGGCCATTTCTGCACTAGACTGTTATAGTGCTATTATTCCACTTTCAACCTCCTATGAAATCCCAGGGTTTGAAGTTTAGGGAGGGTCATTTAGAATTCTCAGCCAGAGAGCTCCTTGGCCTCAGTAAACTACAAACCCCAGAATTCCATAGGATGTTAAAAGTGGAATAACAGCACTATAACAGTCCGGTGTGAAAATGGCCAAAAAATTCTTAATTTGCCCATGGAAAGATAAGGACTGCACCGGTCTAAGATCTCTAGGAAGTGGATTCCATGCTCTGGGAGCAACCACCAAAAAGGCCTTCAGTGATTTCCTTTGGCCGGCCTAGCAGGTGACCAGTATAATTATCTGTAATCAATTATGTTCTGTTTCCTTTGTGCATAAGCCATTTAAATATAACTGGTGTTTTTGCTGATGTTTGGAATCATTTTTCCATGACTAGCAGAGTGAATCTTAACTATAGCAGTTCTGTGTGTGTGTGTGTGTGTTAGAGCAGTAAACACTATAGATGCCAAAGCTGACAAAATAGAGAACTGGCTTTGTGAAGTTAAACCTTCTCAAGCTTGTCTCGTGAGTTATTAGAAATTTCATGCGGGCACTGAATTTCTGATTTGGGTGCATACTTTCCAAAATTTAATTACATTTCCATTGGAAAGCTTCTATCACAGATTATTTTTGGCATGTTGGAATTTTTTCAAAATGTCTCTCCTTGTTGTGCTTTGTTTGTTTTTAATTACTTTTGCCTTTGTCGGGGAAATCAGTAGAAGAATTGAGAAGGAGGTTTCCTATGCTTATAATGAATTATTATTTTTCTAAATGCTTCCTTTCGGAAAAAGCTTGCATTGTCGTCTTATTGGATCATTACTGCAGTGTCTGTTTGGCTGATGAGCACTGCTTTTTCAGTGAGAAAATTATTAGTCTGATACGTGACTCTGCAAGAATTTGCTCAAAATGGGAAGCAATAGAGAGGATGGTGTGACAGGCAGTCTTAATTTTCTCATTTGAACTTAACAGAAGAAAGAAAAAGAAAAAAAGTGTTAGATTAACAAATCTGTCCACAAGCAGCTGATATCTTTACCTTGATTGCTGAGATTATATTTCAACTTTCTGAGAGAAACACCACACTGCATGAAGCGCATAGATGGTAGAGGCTAGCTGTTTTCTTAGCACAATAAACAGAATATGCAGTGACCCTGTTTTTGACTCAAGCATTGCAAGATGACAACTTTTACAACCTTGAGGTGAGGAAAATGAGTAGAATTTTTGTTGTTGTTGTTCTTCCTTGCCTTCAGCAAATGACTAAGTGGGCTGCCATAAAATTCAATTAGACAGAAGATCAGCATATCCATAGGGATTCAAGCCAATAGCTCATGATGATGCACAGAGTTAGTAATACACAGGAGAGTAATGCACAAGAGAGTAGCAGGATCCTTAGCTAGCTGTGCAATGCGTATTATGTTAACCTATGAGACTTCTTCCCCTAAAGCTATTATAAATTGTATCCTAATCCATCTCAACAGCCTGCTCTTTCTTCCACAGCATCACGATCTCCTGCTTCCTGACACAATAGTCTAGTCTCTTGATGCCTGATGTGCAGTTGTCTTCTTCCTTAGGTGCCCTCCTATATAATCATTCATTTTCCTCTCAGTTACAGACCTCACTTGCTCTCCACATCAAGCTTTCGCTCTCATTGCCTGATAATGAGAAGGACTTTTGTGCCTTCTGCTGAGCCATACAGGAGAGCAAGAACAGACAGGACTTGTACTGGCATACATGGATATGTAGGGGCCACTTGAATGGATTAATGTCTCATGGAAACTGCTATCTTGAGTGACATTCATTTTGTGTGCCCATCACACATATCCATCCATGTTTTTCTTGCTCCTAAAGGCCGTACACCCTGCTCTTCCTCCGCTTTTTCTTCTTTTTATTTTTTATTTTTTTGAAATAACAAAGAAGTTTATTAAAACTAAGAACCGTTTGCAACATATATCAACTTAGCAATGAATGGCACTTAGCTTGTCTGCTTCATACATATTATTGCATGGGATCCAGCTTTATTCATACCTAGCTTAGACCCATAGAAATCCACAGGACTAACTTAAGTCACATCGATTCAATCAGCTGAGTTAGATATCTTTGCTATTGTGAGTATTTCGCTTTGTTGTAATTATTATAATTAAATTAAATTAAAACAGATAATTAAATAATTAAAACAGATAATTAAATTTTATTAAAATTAATTTTCAAAAATTTAAATTTTAAAAATTTTAAAAATTAAATTTTAATTATTACATTTTAAATTTTAATTGATTATTAAAGCAGAGCCCCCCTTTTTTTTCCAATTCATTCAGCAGCATTATTTGAAATACTTTGCAATGAAACTGTAATTTCCTCAATGGCCAGAAAGAAAAAGAAAAAAGAAAAGATAAGAAAGGTACCATATGTCAATTTGTCCTTTAAGACTTCTGCCAGCAATGTCAACTTCCTCCTCGTGATCATGCATCATGCAGGTACACAAATGCATGGTGAAATGCTAGGTTGATATAAACTAAACACAGAGAGAATTGACACACAGTTCATGGAATTTGGGAGTCTTTGGCCCTTTCCGCACTGAGGCTTCTAGCGCAAGCGGGGGAGGCCGGCAAGCGCAAGAAGGCTCGCCCGGGAGGCTGCCGCTTCCCCCCTCCTTCCTTCCGCAGGCGAAGGAACCAGCGGGGAAGCGGCACCGAAGGAGGCTTGCCGCGCAAGCCACCCTCCCCCCCGTGCGAAGCGGGAGACCTCGTGCCGGATTCCCACCCCGCGCGCGCGCGCGAAGCAGGCAGCGTCGCGCCAGATTCCTCCCCCCACGCGCGCCGGATTCCTCCCCCCGCGCACGCGAGCGGCCGGCGCGTCCGGCGCGCTACCTCCCCACCCCGCTCCTTCCTTCCGCAGGGGCGGAGGGAAGGAAGTGTGACCCAGCCGGCTCCCGGAGGCTCCGCACGAAAGGTAAGTGCGGGTGGGCTCCGGGAGCGTTGCACGAGCGCGGGGTGATTTTCGCTTGTACGCGAAAATCAAAAAACCCGCGCTTGCGCCGCTTCAGCCCCGTGAGCCGGGCAGAAGTGGGAGTGCGTCGTGCGGAGCGACGCTCCCACTCCCGCGAGGCTCATGGGGCTATCGCACGCGCAAAGGCCTGTGCGAAAAGGGCCTTTGTGATCAAAGCTAGAAGGAGAGAGGAATGGAAATGTCTGCCGAGTCCTTGCCCACACAGATGACCTTACAGTAAAGTCCAACTGGCTTAACTGTTGCTTCACAACCATCACCATGGAATAACCTGTATGAAACAGCCTCAGACTCTCTCTCATGCTATTTTGAGTACCAATATGCACCTTTTGTTCATAGGGTTCAACCATAAAGCCTGATCCTACCTTGTAATAGCCTACTTTCCTGGAGAATCAACAGTCTTCTCTCCACATATTTTCTAGCTTTCAGCAGAGGTTTGAAGAGCTACTTTTTGGACTGCAACACTTAGAAGAGCTAGCGAACCTGCTGATTCACATTTTATGGGACTGGTGGTCAAAAAAGTAACTTCTGTAAGCTCTAGTTTAGGGGAGCCCTGTTTTGCTTATATCTCACTATATGCTGGCATCTTCTAAGAAGACTCTGGTGACCATTCCATATTTTAATAACAGGATTTTGCTGTGGTACAAAGGCAAAACCTAACCTGGCACAGAACTGCACTTGTACAGACGATGGCCACCTGTTTCCTGGCAGGTTGTTGTTACTTTGTTTTGTTCGTGGTTGTTTGTTGTAATTTTTTTTCCAAGATAGATTATGCTGTCCCATCTGTGCTGGCTCCAAAGTTGTTTCTGGTGACAATTCAAAGCTGACATTTATAGCTCTTGATACTGGATAAACCACAGACTTTGAAAAAAAAATGTCCTTTTTTATTACAAATCCAGATCTGCTAGTATTGCCATTTATTATAATAGTTGTAGTAAGAAAGTAACTTTTTTAAAAAGCTCTAATTCAGCATACCTCCAGGAGCACAGTCTTCTGCAAATTATACAGAAGCACAGTCTTCTGCAATTATGTTCACACTTTGTGTAAGGGCAAATTAGATGTAAAACAACATTAGTCACATTTTTAGCATGGCAGGGGGATTTTCTAAAAGAAATACCCAGAACTGATATTTATTAGATTTTGAGGGGAGACAGTTGTTCCCAAGGAGCCATTTTGAGTGTCCTTGGCCACAATTTGCAGGTGTTGTGAGAAGGTCAGGGCACAACAGGGATGGATGACATACCACTCACTTACCAGTCACTTACTCACTTACCAATCTGGCACCAAAGCACTACACTGCTCTACTGTTTCAAAACTGTTCTTCAAAATTTTAATTGTACCTTTTAAATTGTTTCTAGCATTATTAACAATTTAATTCTATTTTAATATTGAGCTTTACGGGCCAGAATCCTGTTGGGGACTTGCATCGTTGTAAGTACATTATGTAAGACATTTTTTTGTAAGACATTATGCGGGTGAGAATTAGAACTGTGCAGTTGCATAATGTCCATATCCAGTAGAGGACTGTTGCTACATTACTACATAGCACAGCCAGCAAAGTGTCCGATGCATATTGCTGCTTGATGCACAGTGAGACCAATGCACAATGGGACTAATGCTCTTCAGTCCCAATACACATCACACTGGTTCTGATGTGCATTGCATTGGTCCTGAGGTGCATCACATCAGTCCCAATGTGCCTTGGGACAGCAACACACATCAACCACGCTTTTGCTGGTGTCCCATTACACATCTTCACAAGTCAGTAAAGGGGTTTCTTATTGCCTCTGCTGGGTAGCTAGTTATTCACAGGAGTGTCCCTGCTACTGTCAGCATGCATAGCTCCTGTTATCAGTGCGTTGGATGTGTATTAATATAAGTAATAGAACAAGTTTACTAGATTAAATGGGGCTATAGTTTTATAAACACTACAATGTATCAATTGCCAATTGCTACTTGTAAGTCTGTGTCCAGTTGGAAGTTCCAAAGTATCCCAAGCTACCAAATGGTTAAACACTGCGTTGTTTGATGTCATTTCATATCTGGCAAGGAGAAAAAGATCAAAAGGAGGCATGCAAAAGTAGCAGGAAGGTGTTATGGGGATGTGGATAGCAAAGATAAAGATGCATGATATTGAGCTAGCTCCCAGGATGAAAGATATGTAAATAGCAAAGGGTCTAAGAAAATGCTTGTGCTGGTGTGCTGAGGTAACTTTATGATTTTCACCAATCATTACTATACGTATACAAGGTATAAAATCTGTAATTATGCAACATGTGGTAGTCTCAACAACTCCTCAGGAAACTTTGTGTGTTGCTTGCTTTGCTCCAAATAAACATTTTTGTCCAAACTCAGAGTGAAGTTTGTGAGTGCAAGTTATCCAGGACATAACAGCTATATAGCCATGTAGCTAGGTATGCATAAATATTCTAGTGAGTACTTTTAATTTATGTTGTATTTGTGTTAATTTGTGAGCTACCTTCAGTCCCTATTTGGGGGGGGGGATGAGGTATAAATAAAGATTATAATAATGATGATGACAAGTATGACGATAACAATGAATCTGTCCTCCCCATCAAATGACAGTACTACCTGCCTCACTGATTAAATGCTTGCTTTCTCTGCTACCAATGCCAGAAAACAATACATGTTTGTCTAAAATTGCCATATTACCCAGTTGCCTGAACTTTACCTGATTTTTAGGCATGCTACCTAGAATGATCCACTTTGGACCATTATCTGGCCAGAGACAATCACCGCTGCAAAAGTGGTCACAATTTCCTGGATAAATGTTAAAAAGGATGGGGGGGGGGTTGTGGTACACAGGAATGAATAAGAAAGAAATACACCTTTACCAAGACCTGGGTTAAAATTGTTGGAAGACTCAAGCTGTGAGTCTCTGAAACTTGAATCAAAAGGTTTAATTTGTGCTTGTTATGACGGGAGAGTGCCTCTTGGGAATTTTCTGCAGTCTCCAAATTCTTTGTAAGTTTCTTGTGATGCCTTTATCTGTCTGTGCTCTCTGAGTAGCGGTTACATGCCCCTTGTTGTTAATATGTTTTCTTTTTATCCAGGTAAAGTTTATCAGTAGTTTTCAATAGACTTTGTGTCTCATCTGGTCCATCGCTACATAAAATCTAGTTCAGATCTGTCAGAGTAACTCCCAGCCAGTGTTTATCCACCAGCAAGGGAAGGAATAGGACAGTACTTGCCAAGGAGGTAGAGGAAATGGGGAGAGTCCAGAGCTAACAATCCAGAAGAACACCCGAAAGCCAAAGTCAAGCCAGTCCAAAGAGTCAGGAATGTCAGAGTTCACAAAGCCAAAGAGCAGGAATGCAAAGCTCAAGGGACCTTGAATAGCAATTTGCCACAAGCAAAAAGCAAGTCACACCAACAGACTTAAATAGCAGAGAAAATAGGTGTTCCTAATCAGCCTCCTGCCTCACTGAGCCCTCCTCCCTCAGGCAACAGCTGCAACGTCTCTGTTTCAGCTCGTCTTTCAGATGGTGGAGGCACAGGCAAAACAAATTGCTCTTCAACCTCTGCCCCTCATCTATCACAAGAACAAAGACAGGACAAAAAGTCATGATAATATGACTTGAATTTAAGGTCTCCTGAACTCTGTTGCTTCTGTTGCAACAAACTCGACATATCAATATTAATCTTTACTATTTTTTCTAGAAAAATGCAAATTCAATTTTGTCTCTCATAGGATGCTTGAAAGCTGAGCTGTGTGCTACAAGGAAGAGGAGATGGGAGATGCTGAGAGGAGAGGAGACTTAGAAAGTGAGGAAGAGATAGAGGAACTTATTGATGTAAGAGAGGTGCTTGCAGTGAATCCTGTATACCATAGATCTATACAGTATTATAGTGTATAATATATAGTATATACTATACACTATTAAGTGTATGCGTGTATGTATGTGTGTATACATATCTATCTATCTATCTATCTATCTATCTATCTATCATCTATCTATATATACATACACACACACACACACACATACAACAATACTGGATATCTCAATCAGTGTTTACTATATAAATGTTTTCAAGATTCACTATTAGTGGACAAAAATAAGGCAACATTTAGTGTTGAAATTGTAAAATATGCACACTTGCACAATGTGCTTAATATACATATTATAAAAGTTTTCATAGTCTACAACTTAAGATGCTACCATTTAGGGAACTGGAATATGGCAGCCCTGGGCTTTTCATTCCAGCATCTCTGAATAGGATCATCACCTTTGGTAATACCTTTCTATGTATAGATGTAGAAATAAGTAAAGATTTGGAATAAGCTTTCTTTTATTCAGGATGTTACAGAATGCACTTTATTCCTATTTTAATCTGGATAGTATTAGGAATTCAGTCTTGCATTTTTCAAGTAAAACAATAAATAGTAATTCAAGCACCATATTATTAAAATGTATGCAAATTATTTCAAAAGCTGATAACAATTTTATGGGTTTACTTTGCAATTTGGCAGACTTGTTACATCTGAAGAAACACAAACTTCACACTCTCCCCCACCCTGTTTTTCTCAGGCTTAGTAAGTCTGGGCATCCATTTAAAAACAAAAATCTGATTTTCTTTCACAGAGGTTATTAACTGAACAAATGCAAAGAATGGAATATTTAAAAACAGTCCCAAATTACAAAATATCATATTATTTTGTGTTGATAAATAGTCCCAGATGACATGATAGACAGCATTAATCCTCCTCCACATTTGGGAAACGATCCACAATAGCATCCTAAATTAGATTTTCACTTAATGCTGACAAAATGGGATAATTTTATAATTCTTCAAGTGGAACCATTATTTGCACAGTCCTGCATTAATATCTTGATCTGATTTACAAGTAGCGTATAAGCACAAAAATCGATGAAACCAGCTTGCAAATCTCACCAAAGTAAACTAAACAGTAGAGTGTGCTTTTATGCATATTATTTTCATGCTCTGTAACTAGCTGCTGCTTTGCAAAAAAAAAAAACTGAAAAAATTTGAAAACTAGTTAAAAATTCTTGTCAACAACACATAATGCATTATAGTTAATAAACACACATCACTGTTAAGTAAGAAGCTAACAGCTATTTGACTAGCTTTAAGCAGGGATCTCTTTTTCAATAGAACATCATTTGTACCAGATTTACAGATGTGTTGTCCTTCTTCATGAGCAGCTTCAAATTACATTGCTAATCTCTTGTGGTTTTATTATAAAGATCTTTTCCTAGAACGGCATCTATAAAGGCAGCCAAGCCAAGCACCAACAATAAGAGAGAAAAGGCATACAATTATCATTTACAGGACAAATGCCTAAAAGTGGTATCAGAACACTGTAGAAATGTTGGACTATTTCTTCTGTCCCTCATAATTCATTTTGAAATTAAACCTAATTACAAATGGTCTAAATCTTTATTCCAAAATGTAAAGGGGAAATCAGGCATGACACTGGAGATCTGGTACCATTAGCCTTTTGGAAACAGCAGCTATTGAGAAGTAGATTTTAGTGTATACTTTGAAAGAGCTATACAAGTTGTTGTTGCTGTCGTTGTGTGCTTTCAAGTTGTTTCCAACTAATGGCAACTTCAAGGTGAACCTATCATGGGATTTTCTTGGCAACATTTGTTCAGAGGGGATTTGCCTTAGCTTTCATCTGAGGCTGAGAGTGTGATGTTTGACCATGGCTAAGAAGGGATTCAAACCTGATCTCCAGTTATAATGAAATGGTCATACAACTACACCACACTGGCACTATACAAATTACTGAACCCTATCTTTAGTACAGATTCAGAACCATGGATAGCTCCAAGAGCACAGTCACCATTCCAATGTCACTTGACATAAATGAAAAAGGCCTTCCTTCAAAGCCATCTGTCTTACTTCATTGGGTGAAAGAGTATTCAATGAAGATCTTAAGATCATAGCAAGTATATAAGAGTTTGGAGTATCCATGGGCCCACAGATTCAGCACACCAGAAAAGGTTTCTCTTATGATTGGAGTAGTTAGCAGCTAGTCTGCTTTAAATTGGGTCCTGAATCTAAGTCAAGTTTTAAGGTTCAAAATTTGCCTCCCTTTGGCCATGACAGAAACTATAAAAAATAGCTTTACCCCTAGTGGTTTAGTAGACATTTAGGAACAGATTATGCCTTAAAAAAATCAAGGTGGAGACATGCAGGTTTTGTGACTATATGCTATATTTTTAAGCAGGGGAAATGAACTTTTTTTCTTGCTGTCACTTTGGTGGGAAGAGGGGTTGTGCAAGGGCAGCCTTTCCACTGAAAGCTATAGAAAAAAGGATATCCTTAATACTGCATTGTTTCTTGCAACCAAAAAGAACTCAAAATTTTCAGAATCCACGCAGTGGAAAAGTTAACCCTAAATAGGAAGGGGTTGATTTGTTTCCATTCCTTCATTCTATTTGCAGGCATTTAAATGTAAACAATAAGTACCATAGAGGTGTCTGCAGACTTTCTGTCTCTTTTTCTCTCAATCTTTTTCAGATTTAGATTAACTTGGTAGACTGTAAAGCTTCAGTAGGGAAGAGGGGAGCTATTTTCCAAGAAGTCTAATTTTGGTTCTGTTAAGGTCCCTGTGATAGTCTTCTGCCTCTAGGTTTCCCATTTCACAATTCATTTAATTCCAGATTTCTGCCTAGTCTTGATCAAAGTTGGAATGGTATACATGCTTTCCAACCTTGGGAAGAAGAATCAACATAAGTAAATGTGTGACTTCTGTTCAAACTGACAACTTTCCCTTCCCCTACAAAAATGAACTGCAAATTACCTTCTTCCCTGAGCAAGTTGAGTTGGTGGATTTTTTAAAGAGCAGAAAATTGTTAGGAAGGAAATACAGAATGTTAGTTCTAGATCTTAGTTTAAGAAGAAGATACTACACTCTAAAAGCAGAAAACATGTTTCAATTATTCATTCATTCATGTGACAGGTGACAAAATCTAAAGTGACTTTGTTTTTAAAAGACTTAGCTGTCTCTTAGTTGAGAGGTTTAATTCCAAATTTCAGCACACGATGAATTTGTTACTCCAGTTCCATTCATTCGACAGAAATGTTCAGACAACAAGCCACTTGTAAACAAGAATTCATTTCACTTTCCACACAGCACAGTGTTGTGGATAGAGAGATGTCTTTGCTTCTTTCAAATGGAATAAAGGCCATGATAATGTGGTATGCCATGACTGGGGGGCAGGGAGGTTTTAGATGTTCCTGCCACTCCCTTCTCTTCCACTTTTCTTCAACATCATCAGCCCACCATCCTGCCTCTGATACAGTAACCTTGGTTGCTCTGGGACCAGCAGGACTTTCCCCCACTTTTCCACATTTTTCCCCTATTCTACACTGTCAACTGGGGATTGTGACTAGCTTAGGAGGCAGTCACTTGGCACTTTGGGATTGTCCTCTGAGGTTAGCCTTCTATTTGTGCCAGGGAGCAACCCAATTTTTGGGTTCTCCTTGGGGCTTAGCTTTTCACCCAGGGGAAGCTGTGAAGGAGATCTGAGTGAGATCACCTGCATCAGCTTCTCCCACTATAGACCCCTCCCCGCATCTCTCAGTTGTGAAGGTTTAAATAGGTGTATAGTTAAAATAAAATGGCCCTCTTCAATCCAGTCTCCATTGTCTGTTCTCTTTATTTCCATGATTGGTCAGCAAAAACACTGAGTGCTCAATGATACAAATTAGAATTGATTGGTTAAAAGGAGCATATTGATTGCTCATATTCAGAATGAACTACCAGTCTTTTCTCTCCTTCTGTTCAATGATACCCTTACTTAACAAATGAAGCTATTATGAACAACTTTTTCAGGATCATAAAGATTCCTCTATGGAAATTTTAAAAAAAAATCAGTTGCTGCATCACCTTCTTTCAGGATAAGTCTATCCAAAGTGCTACCTTTTCTAATACTAAATAATAGATAATACAAAATGCATGAAACACAAAATGCTATTATATGTGTATCCATGTACACATATAACTAATTAAGAAAAGCTATAGTCTGTTTTAAATCTTTCAAATCTTTCACTTTTAAAAGACAAAGTATTCAATAAATTCCAGAACATACAACAAAAGAATCAACAATGTAGATAGCATAGAAAGGAGGAAGGGGTGGGTGGAGAAGGAATAGGCAACACCTTTAAGACTAACTAGTTTTTATTTTAGTATGAGCTTCTGTGGATGTAAACCCACTCACTCAGATAAAATACAAATGATATTAAAGTTTCAGGTTATAAGGCATACTTACACAGTTGTGGGAGTGGGGAAGAATGTAATAGGATTCAAAATGATACAAACCATGTCCCTTGCCCTAATTTTTTAAAGGGGTAGAAATGGCCAATTTTTATCCCTTTCCAGGGGATACGGGTTTGGGGGGGGGGCGGAATCAGAGCATTGCTACATCAAATGATGATGATGATGATGATGATGTTTAGAAAATTTTAAACATAACAATAAACACAAAGAACACAAACACCAATCAGAATAATGCATACAAAAAGAAAGAGAAAGAAGGAATAATTAAACTAAAAATTACATATAACGTTAACGATTTTTGAACACAAAGCAAAACATATTTAAACTAAACTAACAAAACTTAACTAAACCAAAGAAACTAATAACAAATCCTTCCTGCCTTTGTTGCAAATAGCTCCTGCAATGTACTTAACTTGAAGTCATTACTTGAAATTACTATTAAATTTGTTGCTCATTATATTTATAGTCATTATATTTCAAAACATTTATCCAATAACTATTTCAAATTCTAAATTTCTTAGATTTCTATTTCAGACTATATATCAACATTGTTAGTTCTTCAAGCAAAATTTTCCTTCATTCTCCAAATTTCTTGTGCTACAGTAATTTAAAACTTCAGTTGAGTATTTGGACATACAGTTTAGGCATCCTAACAGAAGAGGCAGGCAGGGTTAACCAAGGGAATGCAAACACAGCAAATGTAAGAATTCTAGCTATGAACAATTTTTAGTGTCTCACTCTCTTTAATGGAGACTGCATGGAAAATTTCATTGGGAGAAGAACTGTCATTGAGGGCACTGCCTTCATTTTGCCCCTCCCTGGTAGCTATACTCATGTCTACACACACCACAAGCCCTGTAGCTACATTCCTGCTGCCTCCATCTCCCATCAGCTGCATTTCCACATTTTGTCATACCAGACAAGTTGTCACATCACTTCCAACCACCAATTTTACCTTTTTTGGTTTTGGCTGAAATTGGGAGAGCTGGAAGGCTAGGGTGGAAGCCAAACCACTGCCTCTGTAAGTGGCTTGGGTGCTTTTCAGTGGGTTTTTGGACAGATAATTATCGCAATACCACCAACAAAGAAAAGTAAATGGAATGGGGCCGGGTACTTGGAGAGACTTTGAGGGATACAAGAGCAACAAAAGTGAGGTTAACAGATTGTTTGTAGCCCAAGGGACTTACTTTCCACACCTCTGTTTTACAAAGCCAAGTTTTACTCGGCTAATGGAGGCAGATTATACTAGAGTCAAATGTGGTCCCCTTCTCCTAATTATTCTCTGGATCATCTCGCTGTCTAAGTATTTAGAGAATCAATAGGTCCCAGACTTCTAGTACACGCACTTTTTGTTTTGCAAAGACTTTCAATATGGCTCAGTTTGGTCCCAGTTCTATTTTAAGTGTCTTGCTTAAGTATATGTTGGGGGTGTACACAACATTCCCTAATTTGCCTTTTTTTTTTTAAGCAAATGAATGTAGAAGCTTAAACATTTGGTTTTACAATACCTCACTAAAAGAAAAATGGATACAGATATAGATAGATAATGCATGGCTTCTGTTCCAATTTGGCACAGAGGAAAATGGCTTGCTTCTCCTCATACTCATTTTGAAGCAATCTGCTTTAAACTTGAATGCCAAACTTTAGTCAAGGCAGAGAAATCTGAAGCTATTTAGTACCACAGAAAATACAAGGGAAAAAGAAAGATATCTTGGTCTGTTTTCAAAATTTAATAATAAAAGCAAATTTAATAACTTCCTGGAAAGATTGAAAATTGCCAAATCACAAACAAATAGATGTAGGAAGGATTCTCTATGTCATTGAATATATTTGGGGGAAAGCTAATGTTCCACTTCCAAAGGTGTTCAGGTATTTGGGTTGAGGAAACACTTCAGCCATTTTTAATTTGTATGTTATAACTGCGCATTTAATATTACCTGTTACTTTAGGTACTGCTATATCAGCAAAGGTATTATGTAACAAGAAAAAATCAATTAAAAATCTGTTTTTAAGAGAACGGAAGGGAGGAAGAGTAGCAGTGGTCCAATATCTAAATAAATAATTACCATTTGAAGACTGGGGAAAAAATAATCAGAAGATTCCAAACAACACGCAGTCAATCAACAGCTGGGCATTTGATAAGCTACAAATGAATCATCTAGGATTCCTCCGTGAGTCCTGAAGGCCCTATTGCAGACAATGAAACCAATAAGAACAGAAGAGGAATTCCGTGGGATGGACCAAAGGCCATAAAATTCAGCATTCTGTTCACACAGTGACCAACCACTTAGAAGCTAGAAATGTGTTTAATATCATCCTGCACCTCACATATGCTCCCCAGCATTTGCTATACACAGGCCCACTGATGTTGAAGGGAAGGAACATACAGTCATCATGACTGGTAGCCTCTAAATAGGCAAAGTATGAGAGACAGGGCTGATGTGTCACAGGACAAACCCTATACCAGTGCTTCTTCAGTTGCTACAGAAAACTATTTCCAGCATGTTGCTTCTTCAGTTATCACTTACTTTTGTTGAAGATACTAGGAAAAGAACACAGCAGCACATTATGCATACCAGGAAGTTCATAACTAGTATATATATCAGTGTTTGTGAGGAGTCAGAACAGGCAAGACATTAGCTTGTTTTAGTTTTGATCAATCAAGTGTTGCTCAAAGTCAATGTTTGACTGTTATGAGTAGACTATCAACCACATCAGAACCTAAATCCTGTTATTAGTTCTATCTAGAGTAGATCCATTAAACCAATGGGATTTATTTGTGTGTTGACTCAACGTTCAACAATTGATTGAACAGGTCTACACTAGCTGGAAGCAACCAATAGGATGCTAGCCAAGGAAGGTGATCTCAGTAGAATCTGTTTATCTGGCTTATCATATCTATTTATGCCCGGACCATATGGCATATGATCTCTCCATATGTCTGCATTTTCTTCTCAATTATACAAATCTAAGCAAGAGCAAAGAGAGAAGGAAAAAAGGAGAGGAAAAGACCAAATTATTTTAAATTATTCCTCTAAATAAAGAACAAAATGTAATACTTACTACTGCTTTGCATAAGTTCCCCAGTTTGGTTCAGAGCAGAGATGGAAATAATATTTTTACATTATCATTCCCAGATTCATAAAAAAAATGGGGGGGGTGTCTGTCAACTGGGAAATCCCATCAGGAAGAATAATAGACTAGCAAAAATTTTGTGCAAATTTTCTACTATTTGAACATTTTGTTGAGGATAAATGATTTTGTCAAGTAGAATATGTGGGAGAGGGGGTTACATTTAAAAAAAAAGTCTTCTGAACAGAAAATAGGTTTCTCCACAGCAAACACTGTTTCCTGCTCAGTAAATTTGTCTTCTGGTCATAATATGTGTGTCTCTCTGCAAAATAATTCTTCTGCAACACTTCATGATAATTGAATAAACTTTAATTAAGATATATAATAATGATAATAAAATGATAGTGTACCTGATGAAAGAGTACCTTTCCCCCTTTCTTCTGCCAGCAAACCAACTAGTGAAATTTAATGATGCAGAATATGAATGTGGAAGTGACAGGGGATGTTGAAAATATAACTTACTCATCACCAGTATCCAACTGGTACAATCCTCTCATGATCTAAGCTGGCACTGGAAACTTCTCTCTCATGTCCCCATACACTTTCCTGGAGGAGGTTGAAGATGCTGTGCAGCTGTTTGCTGAGCATAGGAAAGATAAGCAGAAGTTACATTGGTCCCAAAGGCTCATTGGTAGCTTGAGACACCTGGCTATTAGTATCCCAGCAGTTCACTGGCAGCTTTGTCACTTACAATGATCTATCTTGGTGACTAGCAGTACTCTTTGGCATTCATGTTGCCTTGACCTTGGGCTGGCTAGGTTTTGTGGCTTTGTTTTACTCCTTGCTGGTTTTATTGGGACTACTGTCTTGTTTTACAATTTCTGGACTGACCACCTTGTTCTTTCTCCATTCATGGTTGAGAATAACCTGGACTGGATTAACTACCTGACAGCTCTTGCATTCTAGTCACCTGCTTCCCAGGACACTTGATGACTGGAGCATAAGACAACACCTTAGAAACCAGGCTGCCACTCCAACATAGGGATTTCTGAAACATGGGAGGCTGTGGTAGTGAGTAAGAAAGTGTTCAGCCTTCTCCCAGCAGCAAGATGCTTTGTGACAAGCAGTTGTACAGGACCTCACATGGGTTTGTGCACAGCCTGACACAACATATCTTACAGCCAAGAGAGGGTTAGATACTTCTTTACTCACCCCCCCACTCTCCAGTGTCTTGAAAAATCCCCATGTTGGTACAGCTGCCAGGCTCCTAGAGTGACTTGGGGGTCACATCAGGAGTTGTAACTATGATGACAGAGATCCATTGCCATAGCAACATCTCTTGATATAGACAACTTTTCTCAGACAACTTTTCTAAGTTCTGCATGACTATGGCAAGGATGGACAGTGTTGCCTATTGACCATACTTGACTATAGAGCATCCACTGTGGATCCCCATAATTCCAGATATCCCATGACTTCAAATAGGCAATTGAGTCCTTGGGTGTCCCTGTTTTAGGCCTGTGGTGTCCAAAAAGAAAAAAGAAAAAGAAAAGAAAAGACAGTCCAAATGGTGCAATTGTCCATTTTGGAGAGAAAAATGTCTTGGGGTTGTAGGGGCTATGGAAGGTCATAGAGGAAGAAACAGCCCTGGTCAGCCTTAGGGAGATATGGCCTCACTCAACCCCAAGAAATCACTCATCCCTGCAGTATGAGTTATTAAAATATATCTTTAGAACATACCATAATCTGTAATAATAAAAGATTGGGGAAGCAATAGTTCCTTTTGATGTCATGCTACACAGTCCGATATCAGACAGTGTTTTGGGCTGTCAACCAAGTTGCAGTGTCTAGTTTCAAGCTGAAATTACAAACAGGGAGAGAGTCATTAGAGGCATAAAAAGGGGGGCAGACATAACTCGTTGAGAAATTGTGGGTACCATAAAATGTTATTGTTTCTTGTTACCCAAGTAAAAATGCCCGGCTTCAAATCAAAAAGTAAAAAATCTGGCGGGCTGGGGGGGCTTCCAAGAACAAAAAAACTAGATCATCCCTTAACAGGACACTGTGATAGACACTTCAAAATTTGTTGTGGCATTTTTGGGCTGTCACTCCAGTTGTAGAGGGCAGTCTGAAGTCATATTTCCAAAGGCAGGCTTCCTAGAAGCAAAAAAAAAAAAGGTGGCTGCCACATTTCAGTAATGTTTTCTGAAGAGCTAAACAACAAAGCTCTGGAATAATCACTTCTTCAAGACGCTTCTGGTATGACTACCCAGGTTTAAAAAAGAAGAAGAAGAAGTGGGAAAACTGAGGGCCATTTAAACCCTTTTGGTTTATTAGGTATGGACTAGGGCAGTGCAGCAGTTCAACTAGTAAATAATAAAACCAACTTTAGTTAACTGGATGTAAGCCTGACTAGTGGTGTGATGAGAAAGCTCGTAGCTCCATGGAAGCCACTGTTAAGACAAACTAATAAATAGCTACAGAAGGTGCCAAAAGTTATTAAGGCCAAGGCTGTAATTTTAAATTTCTGTTTCCTCTTGAACTGACTTGCACACAACATTTACAGTCCGTAAACGGTACCAATTAAAGAGTTACTACTGAGAGCGAGTTGTTTACAAAATGAAGAAGCAGCAAGGTGCCAGTAAAGAAGCCCTGTTATCTGCTCGAAGGCTTTGTTATCTGTGCCATACCACAAACAGAAACAAAAACAAAAAATATAGAGAAATGTCTACAAAATAACAATTAAAGAGAATAAAGATGTATAATTAAGCATGAGGCGAAATTTGATTTCCTGTTGAAATGCAAATTAATATTTATTAACACAAATTTAGATCCAGAAAGGTCTGTTTAATCAAGGTGAGAGGCAATTTTCATCAGTTGCTCTTTCAGAAGATAAATATGTATGAGAAGATTAAATTCCTCAGACACAACAAAGTTATGGGAAGTGCCATAAAAATTATCACCTGTCAAGCTATAGATAAAGCACCATTGCTTTTCCCTTTGTCAAGAAGTATGCTCTTGAACCCTGGTACATATTTTGTATTGAAGCAAGGAAAGCAGGACCCAAGTTATTCATGCTTTACTTAGTTTTCCATGTCCTTTGCAGTGGGTGAGCTAGCTTGCAGAGTGGACAAAAAAGGAAACCACTATTTCGTGCTGATTTAATAGTCTAGGTTACTGCATTGTAATTTATGCTCAGTTGTTTTTCTGGCTGTGCATTAGGAGCACTAATGGCACTTCAGCTCAGTCCAAAATGAATGGCATTTTACAATTCTTGGGACTCTTCCTTACAGTGTAAGTAATGCAAATGGTTCTGTGCTACTGTTAAATCTGACCTCCTGGTAGGATCCAAATCTTATACAATTACTGCCATAATGATGCAAAATGAGCAACAAGGTTGCAATCCTATACCTGCATACTGGAAGACCTAATTCAATTGTTAGTCCCAAATGCAGTAGACTCATTGAAGTGACATAAATGTTAACTGATCAAGTTCTTGTTCATTCAGTTGGTCTGCCCTAGGAGGAACTAAAAATTGGATTTAGGCCAATGGAATTAACTTCTGAGTAGATGTGTATATTAGTGTGAAAAGCTAATTTTGAAACTATGAAACAGTGGTATAATCAGAAATCAGTAGAGCAAGGAAAAGAGAGAAGAAGTTGTGCGTGCCCTGGTGGCACAGTGGTTAAATGCCAGTATTGCAGCCACAAGGTTGTGAATTCAATCCTGCCGGGCTCCAGGTTGACTCAGCCTTCCATCCTTCTGCAGGTCGGTAAAATGAATACCCAGCTTGTTGGGGCAATTAGCTAACACATTGTAAACCACTTAGAGAACACTTAGCTGATAAGTGGTAGAGAAATACACACACTATTGCTATGCTATTGTATGTGCGCACATGCGCCTTCAAGTCACCTTTCAACTTAGGCAAGGATTACTCAGAGGTGATTTTTCTTATTTCTTCCTCTGAAATGTAGCCTACAGAACCTGGTATTCATTGACAGTCTCCCATCCAAGTACTAACCAAGGCTGACCCTGCTTAGCTTTCAAAATCAGATGAGATCTGGTACCTTTATGGTATTTAGAAATATATGAGAGATTAAATCTTTAGGGTGCATAAAAATAAGGTTTTTATTGGACCAACATATTTTGAAACACTTCTTTGGGGTAGTACAAATCAGAACAACTGACAATAAAATATCAATTGAAGGAGGTAAATGACAATTAGTACCTTTAAAAAAACTGAAACACATATACAAATACTCTTCTGTGTAAATAAGTGGTAAATCAGAATAGTTTTTATAAACTGCATGATGTCAATGGAGTGAAATACTGAACTGAAAAAGCACACCACTCTGATGTGCTCTGTAAATAAATATACCTAAGGTCTGGAAACAATAAAGCTAATGTATTCTGCTTCAGTGTCTTTTCTAGATACATGACCCAGAATTTCAGTTTTTTTTATTATTATTATTTGTATCCCGCCTCTCTCCATATGGATCGAGGTGGCAAACAATTTACAAATAACATGTATTTCGAAACATTTCTATACATGCCCCCAACAAGCTGGGTACTCATTTTACCGACCTGCGAAAGGATGGAAGGCTGAGTCAACCTTGGAGCCGGGCAGGATCGAACTCACAACCTTGTGGCTTGCAGTACTGGCATTTAACTACTGCGCCACCAGGGCTCCCAGTTTTGTAGTCCATTTTTCTCCCTTCTTTCACCAATATGTGGTTTCTGCCTTGCCTTCCCACAACCCAACCTGTGCCTGAATCAGTCTACTAATGACAGCAGGAGAACTCCTAGAAGGACTAAGAACTTCTATCCATCATCCATTCATCTATCAAAAGCAGTTTGTAACTGTAAGTGTTTTTATTGTAATTTTCTGTCTTTTGTAAACCACCTAAAGCCTCAGTCTGGGGGGAAAATGAGATAAAAATGAAATGATAAATGGATGGATGGATGGATGGATGGATGGATGGATGGATGGATGGATGATGGAGGTTGCTAGTCATTCCTGCAGTTGTACAGAAACTCAACATACAGAAGTTGAGTTTAAAATAGCATTAAACTAGCAATAGGATCAAGACCATTTAAAATCTTACTTTAAAGCAAAGATGAAAAGCAGTGCAGAGCTCTAAAAATTCCTTCTTTTGTTAAAAATTAATTCCCAGTGACTTGCTGGTCTTTACTTGCCACCAAAAATAAAGCACAGAAGGAGCCATTCTTATCTCCTCGGGAGGGACTTCCTAAGTCTGGGAGCAATAACATGTTTGGTTCCCACCAAGCATGCCTGTGAAGGTGGTAAGATAGAGAGAACTACCTCTCCTGAAGATCTTACAGCTCAGGCAGGCTCATATGGGAAGATACAGATCTTGAAACCATAGCCAGCACTTTTTACAGTCATAACCATAACCTCCACCTTTAGGTGTGCATACCTTTTTTGTCTTCCATATCAGACCTCCTCCCCAAGACCCTGCTTCATGGAGTTTGTTTTGCCTACATGACTAGAGAATTAATTTATGTATTGATTTAAAGATCTACAGCCGAAGATCAAAACATCTTAGCAGAGAGTACAAGATCATTTAAAAACCATATTAAAACAATTTCAACACACAGTGTACATTTACATTAGAAAGTTAAATGACCATGAACCCAGGCTCCCAAGGCCTTGGCACCAATTTTTAACAGTGCCAAAACTATTCTGGCACTGTTGCTAATCAGGCCTTCAAGAGGTCTACAATAAGATCACCAAACCCCATTATCAATGATGTAGACTCAAGTCGACTGACTCGGACTCAGGTCAGACTTAAGTCACTTCAGTGACTTGAACTGGACTCGACTCAGCAATAAATGATGTACTGACTCGACTCAACTCAAGATGTGTATATTTTTAGTGACTGACTTATTGCCCTTGGTTCAGTAACATAACACATTCATCCAGAAACCTTACAACTTTGAACAATGCTTCTATCTTTTTTTACTTACTGGTCACTTGATAATCTGTCTCGAGCCCAAAGTGTGAGTACATTTCTCAGAGGGGAACAGCAAATGGGTTAGGCAACGAGCTTGAGGTGGACTTAAGGTGTCAGTAGCTTGCGCTGCTGCATATTGAAAGAGCCTCCTAAAACTTTTCCTAAGAGCAGAAGGCAAGACTCTCTCCCAGAATGCAGGGTGCATTTCTCAGGCCCTTTCTGCAACTCACCTTTTTGTGGAGCTGGGGTGCGGGGATCATGTGAGCAGCCTCTTCCGAGAGGGTCTTGCATCCTAGTTCCTCCAGCTCCACAGCTGCTGCCTGCTCACATGAGAGCCCCTCCTCTTCCTTCTGCAGTGCAGCCTGGGAGTTTCCCAGGCTGTGCTGGGGCAGGAAACACAAGCACCGCTGCTCCGGATCTCCGCACACACGGCAAGTGCACGCAGGGCCTCAGATTGTGCACCATTTTCAGCTCACAGCCAAAAATGAAAAAGTGTGTGATCAGCACCTGCCAGACCCTGGAGCGTCGCACAAATGTGTTGACCCTGGAGCGTCGCACAAATGCGTTGTGTGGACTGCTCTTCGCAGTCACACAATGCTTGAGGGGCCATTTCGCATGGCAGATGCCATGTGAAAAGGGCCTCAGAGAAGAACAGAAAATGTGTTAGGCAATAGGCTTGAGGAGGAAGTATCCTTCTTTCTAAAGCTTTTGGAGCTTCAGTAGTGGGGAGTAAGAAGGATCCTATCCCCCACTTCTGAAAAATCCTCCAGCTTCTGAAAAGGAAAGTAAGAAAAATCCTATTTCCCACGTCTGCAGCTACAGATGGCAAAATCACAAATGTGGAGGGCCAACTCTGCTTAAGTTGTTAAAACTGACTTTATTCAACTCTGTCCTAAAATTCTGGAATATAGGTTGGGGTATAAAGTTGGCTCCCAGACTTGAGACTTGACTTGAAAGTATCTTCAAGGCCTTGAGACTTGGAGTAAAAGACTTAAATACATCACTGCCTATTAGTCATGAAATTCACTGGGTGATCTCAGTCCGATCATTCTGCCCCTGTCTGAACTACAAAGAGGGAAAAGAAAACCATAAATACTGCTTGGACCTCACTGGATAAAAGACAGAAGTTGGCTCAGAAATACAGGGCATGCCTTTCATAAGGATCCCAGTAGAAGAACTTGGACACAGCAGATCTCTTTGGACCACAGCTCTCAGAATTTCCAGTAACCATGCCACCAGTGGAGGGTTGTGAAGGTTGTAGTCCAATAGAATATTTTGCCTTCGCACAAAAGAAAGAAAGAAAGAAAGAAAGAAAGAAAGAAAGAAAGAAAGAAAGAAAGAAAGAAAGAAAGAAAGAAAACACTGAGCACAACTAAGAAAAAAACTTCCTGGCTTAGATTTTGACATATTTAGTCTTGTTTCTCTCCTTAATGTGTAAAGGATGAGAGAGACCTTCTAACCACTCAGTCCATGCCAAATGTCATGAAGCTGTCTCTGGCCCTCCTCTTACACAAGCCAAGTGGAAGCTCCATTCCATGAAACTGCAATGAAGTTTATGGGATTAAATAGGATGGATTGTTTCATGCTGTTCAGAATTCTTCCTCTCCAGCTGAAAGGTCTTGAATACTATTCAAAAGCACTTATTCTGCTAAGTAGTACTAATGGAGGCAGTACAGATTCAGCTGTTAATTCATAGGAAACAGCATGGTAGGGATCCAAATATCTCATTTTAAACAACAGCAAAAGCAAAAACCACAACAGTTGGGAAATTACGGCAATGCCTTTAAGTTAAGTAAACAGAGAGAAAGGAGAGAAAGGGAGATGGGTCTGTGAACAGGTGGCAGAGAAAAAGAAAATGGTTCTTTTATTGCTCACTGTAATTTGTTCACTGCCTTCCCTGGGAGTTCAGCTGATTATTTCCTTTTTCTTAATTTTCATTTAAGAATTAAGATGGCTTGCAAACTGTTTCCATGTGCACTTATTTGCCTCTTGCAATAATAATGTTTAAAGATACAAATCCAAACATCCAGATTCAGTTTGATGAGCTAGCAATTAAAATCACACCAGCTGATGGGTCACCCAGGCTTCCTTAAAAAGAAGGACATCTGCCACTGAGCAGCAAGCAGAGTGTACAATGCTGCCTTTACATATGAAGGCTCCAGGTTATCCATGGACATGGAACCATTTGTGAAAAGGGACCAATTTTTTAAGCAACAGTACAATAATAATATCTTTGTTAGGACAAACTCCAACATCAGAAGGCAATTATTTAAGTTCTCTGATCTAAATATTCACCAAAACAAAAAACAACAAAACTTGCTGGGCAATTGCCTATCCAGGTACCAAACACAGGATTATATTTAACTCTGAGACTATTTATTTCTTTATTTATATTTATTTGGGGTGGGAGAGAACAGCTCCAAGAATTCCCAAAGCCAGAATCTTTCCCAGTTTATGCCCACAAATTTCCCCCACTGGCCATATGAGCTGGTGGCAGAAGTTGTAATCTATAATAACATTTCCAACTCTTCATTTTCATTCACAACAAAACTTGAGCAGTAACTAATCAACAATACAGACCAATTACTGAACACCATATGAAGCATGAAGAGAAGATTGAAGTATGTTGTTGTAAAAGAGATAATATAGATGCAACAAAATGAGGAGTCAGAATGTCCAACCCAGTTGGCTGGAAAGGGCTAGAAGAGGGTCTCTTTCTACTAACTTATGTGATCTGTTAAATCACATGTGGCCTGAGACCACATATGAACTACCAAGATTATTTTTGCAGCCTTAAATTCCTCTACTCTGCTCAGAGAGCCTTTTTCTGGGCAAAAAGAGGTGAGTTGTCTCTCTTAGAAGTTTCCAAGAAAGGCAATTCACCTTTTAAACAAATACTCCTTTGTACTTTTTTTTAAAGAAGCAATCATTTTTCAAAACCATAAGTGGTCTTTTAGCCATTTTTATGGTATTTATTTATTTAGCCTTTTGACAGCCCATGTGGCCCCGAGAGTCTCAACGCCAGTGAATCAGCCCCCCCAATCCATTGCAGTTGCCCACTCTAGAAAAAAGGTGTTATTTTCCAGAAAGAACTAATCAAAACATGGCCACAGACAGTCAATATATTACTGACCAATGCACAAAAGGAAATAAATATAATTTTAACTGCTGGCCTAATAAGAAATGTAAGAGTATGCTCAGTTGGGACAGAACAAGAGTGGTAAGAAAAGAGGTTTCAGGACATGGTGGAAAAGCCACAGATTTGATATGGAAGTTTATTATATGGATACTGAAGTTGAAATCCTGTAATGAGCAAGCCCAAATGAACTCACAGAACTGACTTCTGTGTAGATATTGTTAGGATTGTATTGTTGGTTAGCTCTCTCGTTATGTTTCCTTATTCGTCATGTAAGAGTGGAGTCAAATGCGACAGTCAACTTCCATGAATTTATCCTTCAATTGACCAGAATGGTGAATGAGCACGTAAAAGCATTTTGCTCACAAGCTTGTCCCCACTGTTCTTCATATCATGCCACTCACATGTGGGATCAGAATACCTGAAGGGGCTTCAGCTAGTTTCTGATGGTGCAAAAGAGATTTTAAATTGTTCCAAGGACAACTAGTATGGTAGTGGGGAGCACGGGACATTTTTCACAGGGTTTCAGTCCATTGATATTTTGAAGTTCAAGCACTATAGTCCCTTACCGTTGACATGCTGGGTGGGCCTAATGGTCATGGAAGTTCACCCATCCTGGCCACCCTCTCCTCAGATAGAACAATGAAGCCACAGCTCTGCCACAGATTACTAGATAAACAGTGGTAACTGATTCCTGACAAGGATAATAAAGGACAATAGATTCTTCTTAATTAATTTGAAAGAAGACTTGAAGCTGCTGTGTTGGAGTGGGCAGCAAGAAACAATTCATATAACCACAATTTTAAGTTGCTCCCAAAAGCTTCCTTTGACATTTCTTGCACCAGTTTGAGTTGTGGGACAGTAAACTTGAGAGAAACATTATCAAGAATTAGCTGTGGTAGAGACTGACTCTTGACTTTGGTTGGGTAGCTGGTTCCCATATTTAACTCGTTGATCTGATTGTCATCAGTAATGCCATGACTTCAGTTGAATGCCAAGTTCAATTAGACCTCAAGGTCAAAGGATAGTGGACTGCAATTTTATTTCTGTGTGTTTCATTGAAATGCATACACAAATATTGAATCCAGTATTTCGACAACCCATGAAGATTAGTAAATGCTCTCTAGGGTAATGACTGCCATCACGGCATGTGTCCAATTGTTATTTCTAATGCTAAACAAATGCTGTTACTTCAAATTCATCTTTTAGATCTCATTTGAACACAACTGAAGAATTTCTCTTTATGTTCCAAAGGGAGCTCAGAACAAAAGGCAGTTCTTATTCATGAAGCTGGAAAATAGCTATAAGCATGCAAATTCAGTCGCAGGGTGTCAGAGTACATCACTGCTTGGCTTTTCCTGCTGAATGGCTTTGGCATTGTAAATGTTGTTTGAGAGCATAAAAATTGACAAAACTAGACCAGAATGTCATCTGGGTGTGCAATGTGGACTAAAAACATTTGACTGGAAATCTATATTGCTAGCGAAAGAAGAGGAGGAGGAGGAGAGAGCGTGTGCAGTATTTTTCATAAGCAAGTCAATCTTTGACTGAAGATTGCTCAGCAAGCATATGAGAAACTAGCAAACCCGACCATGTACAGCCAACAGTACCTGAGCCATTCCAAGTAATTGGAAATTTGTTATGAAGTGCTACAGCAACAGAGAGAGTTTAAATCAATACCTGCTTTCACACAGGCTACTTGCAAATTCTGACATGGTTGGTATGAGCCACAATATAAGTGAAAGGCGGATCAATGTCTTGCTAAAATCCATGTTCTTGTAAATGTGTTTTTGCAAAGTGGAGACTAAACAAAAGGGCAGTTATTACATCTAAGTCTGAAAGAAGAAATGTTACAATCTGTTACAAGTCATGTTATCTTCCATCACAAATATAGCTCATAAATGAATATTTGTTAATAACAAAATGGATATCCATATAAGGCAACTTCATTCATATTTTAAAAACATTCTTTGTGGAACTCCCTTTCATTTTTGCTTCATTGTAGGTAAGGAGAATATTGTGGCTATAGAATACAAAAGTCTATGATTCACAAGTTACTGGATGTTGTCTGGAGGCAATCTTGCTGCAGCTTAGTAGGACTTGGTCTCTTCAGTGCTCTATCAGATGACCACCTGTATGCTTCCAACTTCTGTCATGGAAAAATGTAGATCATACCTAAATAAAATCTCTTCCTGATATTATAAAGACATTAAAAGGATGATAAAGGCATTAAAACATTGCTTCTCTTCCAAGAGAGAGGGCATTTCCATGAATGCACCTGCTATTAACTTTGAATTTCTAACCTAGTTTGCATGAATAGGAGTCAGAATAGCAGCACTACTCATTCTCAACCTGGAATTTTGCATAATGTTAATATGGGAATGGGACGTTGGATAGCTCCTTGGAAGTTTGAAATAAAACTTGGAGTGGGTTACTGCCTCGCTGACATGAAAGCTATCACCTGTCACTAGTGTGTCACTTCCATTGTGAAACACGACTAATTTTTTTATTCCTCTTCCACACATACACACACACACACACACACACACCATTTCATGCTTTAGAGTAGTTTCTACATTCCTGATATGCCAAAGCAAGGCTGGGCAATAGACGGACTATAGCTTGAATTTAGCCATGGTGTGATGCCTTATCTAATTCAGAGAGCTGAACTTGTCACCTCACCTCTGATTTGTTCAGCTTGTGAAACAGAATAAAAAACAAATCAAAACCATGCCTGCCCCATGAACTTCAGAACAATGGTAGGGTAAGAGGGCTTAAGCTCCTCTAAGATTAAGTTGGCTAGAGTTTCCCCCCCCTCCACAGCTATATGATCAGGAAAAAGTACACAGACATACCTATGTAAGTGAGACCTCCAGAGTTGCTGTCCAATGCTCAAACCACTACACCACACTGGCTTTCAAAAGCTTCCAATGTGCTCCTTCTCTATTAAAATAAAAACCCCTCATCATCCACTGGTTAATATGAGAATAGTGCAAAACATCTCCTTTTATATGTATATATAGTTTCTTCCTCTAGCAACACTGCTAATCTTTTACTTTGTGAACTTTGGAACTTCAATCTATTGGCCAGATCTTATTAGTAATCCCAGCCAGAGTTGATAACACTGAATAAATATGATTTTACATACATTTTGACTTGCCATTCAAGAATAAATAGATATAGGATTGCGATAGCCTTTGGTCTAAATCCAATTGCTAGTTCCAACTAAAATCAACTAATTGTACCAATGGAAACTTTGGCTATGTATATTCTATTGATGCAGTAGGTGTAATCAAGGGACTATCAAGTAGGTGTCAGGACTTAACCTCATAATTTATTATTCTTGACTGAATTCTGAACTAGACACTTACTTCTTCTTTCTGTGAGTGAGCTGTCAAAAATAAAGACTTTCTATAGAACACTAGAATGTACCTGTTGATTATAAAGCCTCCCCTATGTCAGAACCAGTCACATCTAATGTTGTTGTTGTTGTGTGCCGTGAAGTCATTTCCAATTTATGGCAGTCCTAAGGCAACCCTATCACAGGCCTTTTTGGGGCTGAGAGTGTGTGATGCACCCAAGGTGGCCCAGTGGGTTTCCATGGCTGAATGGGGAATTGAACCCTGGTCTCCAGGATTATAGTCCGACACTAAAACCACTACACTGTGCTGGCTCTCCATCTAATAACTACTGCATCTAATGAGTTCAGTAAAATTCTAATATAGTTTTTTTTTTTTTTCAAAAGGGAGTTATTTTTGCTTTCCAGCACGGGCACATGCTCACCCTGAGTAAAACCAGTAAATATCTACATTAACGAGTAGGAGAATAAGTAACAAAAATCAAGAGTAACTTGTTTAGAAAGTGGTTATCTCTTGTGAATTGGTTCCAGCCTGGAATTTTCACTCTCTAGCACACCTCCACTGCAACTTGTGATCTCACAGTATTGAGTTCCTTCACCAGGACCAAAGTAACACAATAAAAATGGTTACAGAAATTTGCCCTCTTTCTCAGAACCAACCCTATCCTTAGGTAAAGTAACTCAGTAATTGCAAATTTATTATCATAATAGCAAAGTTAATGCCTTTTCATTATAATGATAGTATTAATATAGTAAAGCTATATACAGTAATTTGGAGATAGCAAAGTTATTACAATAATAACAAAATTGATGGTTTTTTCATTACATTCAAAACTAGCTATTTTGGATGCAATGAGAAGCACTAATTTTGCTGCTATGGATTTCCAACTGCCAGGAACAAGGAGGGAACATCATTTGCTAAAATAATTTGGTGGCTTTGAGTGCTATGCACCTTGATTTAGGTGGCTGGAAGTGGGTGCCATTCGCCATTCAAACTTAGGTAGCAAAATTCTGTCTAAACAACCCCACACTGTCTAAACTGTGTTTTTTTTTAATGTAAGAGCATGACTCAGCCATAATGAATCAAACAAAGGTCTGTCAAGAATCCTATTTAACACAGTTGTTAACTAGATGCATCTGAGAAACATAAAAACAAGACAGAAGGTCAAAAATTTTCTCCTGCTGTTGCTGTTCAGCACCTGGTATTAAAAGTCATGGTCTCTTCAGTCCTGTAGGCAGCCACCATGACTGTTTAAGGACCTTAGCAGTCAATGCTGCACAATGACATGTACTGACTGCGACATCATCCATAACCCTGCCTGGATAGGGGGAGCCCACATCTCATACCCAGAGATACAGGCTGACATGGCTCTCCTTTACTGAGGTGATTGCATTCAACTTTTTCCTGAAGGATGTAACCTTTACTTGGACTCACTGGCCCACCAGATTCAGCATTACATACAAAATATATGAGACAAGAGGAAGAGATGCCAAACTGACATGGCCCACTTCTGTGCTGGATATGGAAGGTAAGAGGGGACATCAGGCATGAACTTTATTGGGGGGGGAAACCCCAGCAAGCAAAATTAACACTAAGGAGGAGGGAAACTGCACTCTGGACAGACGCAGGTGAATTTACACCAGCACACCCTAGAGGAATGATCCCCTGCTTGGATGATATGGGATGTCCTGCCAGATGCTTAATTTGTGTCCATATCTATGTACCTTGCCTAAACGTTTTCTGGTTCACAAAACTTTCAGGCCTTGTTTCCCCTCCACCTTACTGGGATATATTTGATTACTCACCAATGAATATACTTACCAATGTAGATTTAGCTAATTACTGAGTGTTGTATTTGCATTAAAGTTGTGGCCAATACTTTTAACGATAACATGGTTTCCAGCCTCTCTGTCTCAGCACAAAACTTTAATATTAACCCTGAAATATTTTCTGTCCCTTAAAACCACATCCAATTTCTGTGTGCACGTACGTCTGCACACAGTTTTCACCGCCTTCTGGCTTTCACGTTGGCACAGAGTATGCCTTGGCATATGATCTGACTTCTATGCATACTGAAGTCACTGAAGCATTTCCATCCTCAAAGAGTTCGCTCAGGCTTTACTAACCACAATGCTGTCTCCAGAATGAAAAGCTTCTACAGGTAGCTGTTCATCTGGTATTAAATCCACAGAGTATGAAGTGTGGCTTGTTTCATTGGCAGGCAGCCTGGACATATTTTTATTTTAAAATTTAAATACAACTGGCAGAGCAATGGCAAAATTTGAAATGGCATAATTCTCATGTTAACCACATTGGTTCTAGGAGTTAAACTCACCAAGAGAAACAGCATACCATTTTTTTAAAAAAAAGGGGGGGGAATCAAACAAGAAAGACACAAAACTCATTGTGTTAAGTACTAATTTAGGATCATGGTATATAAATGCAGAGTTCTATTCCTTACGGTAGTTATTCTTGATTTTTTTCGTACATTGCCGAAAGGCTTTCTTCCTCTTCTGTAAATGCACGATGTTAGTCTTCCTGATGTATTACTATTCAACCAAGGAAACAAACCACTATTACTCTTTATTTCCATGCTGGTCTGTGTGGATCATTATATCACAGCACATGCTAGGTCTTGTTTATGAGAAAATATATATGGTCTAATTCTCTGCTGACATGATTCTTTTTGTAGATATACAATTTCTCATAAGTAGAAATTGTCATCTATGATAACAGAGCCTTTTCACTTGATTTGTATTTTTGATTGTGTGTGTGTGTGTGTGTGTGTGTGTGTGAGTGTGAGAGAGGGAGAGAGAGAGAGAGAATATATGAATAAAAATACAAATCAAGTGGAAAGGTACTGTTGTTACAGGTGACAAAGGTCTGATTCCTTAGCTGTGCCCTTATGTCTTGTGTTGCACAGACTCAAACAGGATTCATTTAGTTTTTATTTTACTATTGTGAACCACCTCATTCTTCCTTTAATTGGAGGATGCTTCATTTTTTTTCAATAAATGAATAAGCCATTATTGCAGTATTACCAATATTACTTTGCATTCATTATAGCAACTAATGCATTTTCAAAATGCCTCATGTTATCTTAACCTCAATCTTATGACACAGAAGCTTTTGTCATGCAAAAGCCCTCACAGAAATCATAATAATCCAACAGGGAGGCAGTAACGAGTGAATGTGTTACCTGAAATGTACCAAATAATATGTTAAGCAACAAAGATGTTTTCAAAACTTGGAAAGATACTTGTTTGGACTACAAAATGATGGCTGGAGGTTTGACGAAGTTGTTGCTGTTCTTGTTATTTCTTTTATATCCTGCCTTTTCCCCCAGTACTTGGAGCTGCAATTCACTCATCCCCCCCCCCAAAAAAATACTTTTTCTACATTCTGGTTTCTCTATCTATTAGACTATTGGAGGGAAATGTTTTAATTTGAAACAGGAGCAGGAATAAGTACTGGAAAACTGGCCTGTTTGTAAATTAATTGGCCCTCTTCGAGGGCATAAATCCAGTCTACAAAGGAAATTTCTGGAGTTGCTGCTGCACTCTCTTTTATGAATTGAACTGATACGCGATAAAGTTATTGCAGGCCAAAACATGTTGGGCTTAAACTTGGACCATCCATAAATGCATAGAGCCTACTCTCTTTTTTCCTGCTGGTTTAATTTGTCACAACCACCACTGAATCCTGTCACTGTTTCTTATCCATCATATAGAACAAGGAACTAAAAGCAGAACTATGCACAGAACTATTCTGTGTCATGTCTCCCTCCCCTGTGGAGTATGGAGAATGCCTGGCCCTCCAGATGTCACTGGACTACAACTTCTATCAGTCCTCAACATCGGTCACGCCAACTTTGGTTTGTGGAAGTTCCAGCAACACTTGTCCACCCTTCTCACCAAGGTTGGCTGCAGTTGGCAGAAAAATGCTCTGATTAAGATACCAGATCATGAAGTGTGACAACATGTTTCAAGCAACATTCTTTAGGGAAAGGAAGCAACTCAGTAGCAGAATACACTCATTAAATGCAGAAGATCACAGTTTGTGTCCACGACATTTCTTATTCATTATTGCCGTTATTGTTTCTCTATTTTATGTCTTATTCTTTCCACCATAACAGGACCCAAGGAAGTTTACAAATTATTAAAACCAGTATGGATTAAAAGCCCATCAGAGCAGAAATACTGGCTGGGTGGACAAATCATCCGACTACGTATAAAGCAGTATGCAATGCTCATTAGAAACATATTTCACAAAGGGGGAAAGGGGAAAAAAACACTTCCTTTGGCAGTTCCATGTTTTTAATTTTGGTGTTTCCATTTTTAGGAGCCAGTAGGAGCCACCCAGTTGGGTGTAGTGATTTGAGTGCTGGACTGGCTGGGAGACCTGGGTTTGAATACCTGCTTAGCTGTGGAAACCTGCTAGATGACCATGGGCAAGTCAAAGTGTCCCAGTCTTAGAGGAAGGCCACAGCAAACCTCTTCTGAATCATTCTTGCCAAGAAAACCCTATAATAGGATCTCTACAAGTCAGGGTCAACGTGGAGGCACATAACAACCACAACAAATTTGCATCTTTAGTTCTAGAGTGCTCATTGTAACAGATGATGTTGCCATTTACCAGTCATAAGACCAAGAAACAAAAGTAACTTCAAGACCTTTCTTGATTCAGGGGCAACAGATACCAACAATACAACATTGCAGCTTCAAAAGCTCTTCCCTAAACTGCAAACCCTAGGATTCTATAGGATGTTGAAAGTGGAATAATACCACTATAACAGTCTAATGTGGAAATGGCATCTTCTCTCTCTCCCTCTCTCTCGCTCTCTCTGTGGATGGGTATGTGCACATACGATGATTGTTTGAAGATCTGAAAACAAGGAGTATGTTTTGAATTCATTTTTCCCTATATAAGTGGAACATAAACAATGAGAATAATACATTTCTACAAGCATTACAAACAGATTTAAAATCGGAATGGCGAAACATTTAAAATCTAGTGTCAGACAAACAAATTTTTAATATTGATTAAGGAGCTCTTACAAAATTAACCTGCATATTCTGTCATTTTAGCAAAGTACAAGAGACCTCACTAACGTGGTACACCTCTGCCATTGATTGTGTATTCTGTGTATAGGTGTGCACAGACACACATGTGAGTGTGCATGCATGTACATGTGTAAGGAAATATAGTGTTTTCATGGTCCTAACAGGGGATTCTATAAAAATCTATAATAGAAGTATTTAAAATGGTTCTGAAATAGTGTGTTTTAACAAAGATGGTAACCAGAATAACTTCTTAAAAATACAATTTTCAGGCTGAGCTTTGAACATATCACAGGTCAGGAGCAAAGATAGATTGAAGTATTTAAATCTATTATTAGAAATTTATCCTACATTGTTATGCAGCACTGTGTGTGTTCAAGGAGTTCAGTCTGATTGTTCAGCTATTATATGCACCTGCTTTTCTTTATGATGAATAACGAAATCAGTATCCAATTTGAGGGGACTGTGAAAATTTCTCTTTCCAGAAAGTAATTCAAAGGTTTCAGCCATGGAAGACTGGTCATTTTTAAAAGCATGTAGATGCCAAAGTAACAATCCCATTCTAATGAAGGGCCTCCTCTATGTGAGTGAAGCAATTGGTACAAAAGAACAATTTGAACCAAGTGTTACAAAGCTGTATGTGTCTTCAGAGCCTTACTAATGGAGCTTTTTTTATATTTCGGGCATCTCCCTCCTATCTAGGTTATGAGACACTAAGCATTGACATAACCCAGCAAATATAGCAAAAAGGAAAAGTAAATGCTGGAGAAAAATTGTCCTTTTTCTGTAAAGGGAGAAAAGACTTATATTATAAAGAAGAAACAGAATAGGTACAGATGTTTCCTAAGCACATGCTAGCAATTAATACATTTACACTGAGCATTTGAAAAACAGAAGGCTTCAAATGGGAAATAATCTTTCTAGAACAGTGGTTTCCAGTTGTGGGTTCCCAGATATTATTGGATAATAACTCTCAGATTCCCTGACCAATGGGCATGCTTTCTGGGGCTTCTGAGATTTAAAACCCAAGAAAATCCAGCTACTTTAGATTAAAAACAGCTGCTCTAGAACATGGCCATCTTTGCAAGTTTACATATTTGCAAGGGTACAGCCCTGAACCTCTACTTCCTCTCTATCTCAGTGGGTTGTTGCAGGGGAACACAATTGCATCCATTTCCTTTAATTGTCCAAAACATAATACAGCCATCCCTCCACATTCGCTAGGGTTAGGAGCACAGGACCCTCGTGAAAGTGGAAAAAACATGAATAACTCTAAGCCTTCCCAAACCATATTTAACACACACAAAAAGTGTGATCACCATATTCGACCCACCGTGGACTACTTTGAGGCATCAGAGTTTCTTCACAAGGCAGAAGTAGGTAGCTGGTGGGGCTCACTGCCACCTCCAGTGCTGCCCCACACCATTTTTAATAGGGACTTACAAGCCTCGTTCACAGTTTTTCAGTCTCACAAGGTTTGCAATCTCTACTAAAAATGGCATAGGGAGGCAGCAAAGGTGATATCAAATAATCCGTGAATAATCAGATCTGCAAAAGTGAAACTCACAAATGTGGAGGACTGACTGTACAGTGGAAGTTCAAGTATTATTAAAAGAAACAACTGCCCAAATTTTAGTTTGTATAGATACCCAAATTAGGGCACAATGGGAACAGGAGTTGTTAACCGTTCATTTCATCAAGAAAATGTTCCTTGTTTTCCGTAACCTTTGCAAAACATTTAAGAAAATCTTGCCAGTTGTGCTTCTTTACAGGTTCTATATACACATTTCAAATAGTAGCAACGGTCCCAGATCTTATATAGACAACCACACTGAAGTAACCAAGACTGAATTTATTTAATTGTCAGCATTTTTTAAATGATCAAAGAGTTAATCTACAGCTGGCAGAAAAGACTTTACACCAGGTATGAGGATTTTTTTAAGGTCATGGGCTGCATTCTTTTAGGGCTAATCAAATAGAGTTATATGCTGTTGATCATTGGGGCCTAAGTTGCTGGAAGGCAGACATTTATGGTTGAATCACTCTGACTCATATTCTTTCACTTTCTTGGACATTCCCTTCTATTTACAACTGTCTTACATTTCAATGGCAGTAGTCTGAAATGACTGCTTAGAAAGGAGTTAAGTCTGTGGGTCACATGCACCCATAGAATAGAGGCTGCCCACCACTAATCTACCAATTATGTAGCTTCAGTCCTTTTCAAATGGAGATGAAGATGATGATAATGGTTATGATAACAATGACAACTACACCACCTTTTCCCCAAAACTGGGACTCAAGTCAGTTCAAGATGACAGTCAGGAGTCACATCCTTCAAAAAAAAAAAAAAGCTGCATTTTTTTATATTAGAAGTTATACCTAGATGTTTTCAGTGGTTGAAAAAAAATATTTTTTGGACTACATCTCTCAGAATCCTCAAACCAGCATGGCCAGGAATTATTACTTCTTTTTTTTCTTGAATCTTTGCAAAGTTCTTGTTACTGTTTAAAAAAGAAATCAGTTTTATGGCTAGGGACATGTTCAAAGATGAATATAACTGAAAATACTTGCATTGTGGAAGAATCTGTAGTTGCAGAGAAGAAAGCTTTGACAAACCCATTAGCACATCTTTCTGTGGAGCTATTATTAGGAGATCAAGAGAAAACTGCTTATTTTGGTGCAAACACTTTCCAGTCTTCAGAAAGGATAATTGGAGTATACTGGAGAGCTTCATATGATGATGGAATTATTGATTATCAATTAAAAGGAGAAGATAAAGTGCATTTGTTAATTGTACACACACTAAAAAAAAGACTCAGTAAGACATTTTAAGAGCAGGAGAAAAATGTATTCAACATTCTCCTTCAGCATTTATGCTCAGAGAAGTATTGAAAAGATTGATCACATTTACACCGGAAAAGATCCTCTTGTTTCAGGGAGTGACACTCTTTGCCTTCACTCTGTATTTCCCCACATGACTTCTGTGGTGGTATCAGATGTTACTTGCATGTGATGTCTTGTGTGTGTTGTCTTGCAATGTAATGGGTAGCACTTCAAAGTACTTGGTGACCTGTTTTGAGTGATAAAGAAAAGAGGGCCTATGAAAGTCCTATGGAAGCCCTCACCTCTCTCCTCACAGGAGGTAAGTAGGAAAGAACAATTAAATTGATTTCTAGTTGCACCATGTCTATAACCAAGACTAGCCTGCTTTCAAATAGTCCAGGAAACCACAACCTATTGAGTTTACAGAACAGGAGCATTAGTAGGAAAGAGATCTAACTGAGATACTGAACTCCCATTCTTCAAATTCTCAATTTTTGCCCCCTTAGAGGATCAGCACACATGTTAATTGCAGTTTGGCTAAGCAGCCTAAAGCAGCAGAACCATAGAATTTTAGAATTAGCATGGACCACAGATTGTACGAGAAAAAAAGGATACTGGCCTTGATGTATATAGTGTATGTAATGAAAAAAACAAAGTGACAGAGTTAGATATGGAAAAAACATTTGATTATACTATAGAGTAAAAGCAACTGGGGGTGTTAGGAAAAAAATGGAAACGATAGAGAAATATAGATTATTAGTATGGATGGGACTGGGGAATTTCAAAATAAAAGATTGTTGAAAAGATTCTGGGAGAATGGTGGAGGAAGTTAGGAGAATTGTATATATTTGAAGTAATAGGAACGTTTATACAATAGATTTGATGTGATTTTATTATTATTACTGTTATGTATAAATATGTTAAGCAACCAAATGTACAAATATAAACAAAGTGTTATATAAGATTTTAGAAAAATAAAGTTAAAAAAAAAAGAATTTGCATGGACCACAAGGAACATCTAGTCAAACCCCTTTCCATGCTGGAATATAAACAATACACTCCAAAAGATGTCTATCCAATCTTTGTTTAAAGACTTCCAAAGATGGAGAGTGTACCACCTGCTGATGAAATTTATTCCAATGACAAACAGCTGTTGGAGTAAAAAAAGAGTGTTCTTCCTAATGTTTAGGTGGAATCTAACTGTATCTCCCTATATGAACCTGCTAGAGCCCTAAGATCTGCAAGCGAAGGCTAACCTTTTGGAAGCCATCTTGGGTCACACCTTGCGAGAAAAGGCGACTCATAAATCAATAAAAGAAATAATAAATAAAATACTAAATCTTTTTTCTTGTGATTTGTATTCCTTGGCTGTAATCTCTACAGCAGAAAACATGCTGGCCCCATCTTCTACATGCAATCCCTTCAGATTTTTAAAGATAGCTGTCATGTCACCTCTCAGTCCTCCATTCTTCAAGCCAAATGTCCCCAACCTACTAAGGCCCTTTCCACACTATGATGGCATCCCAGCATGGGAACATGAGAGAAGCAGGACTGCAACAACACTTCCTCATGACATTGTCACAGTCCCGTCCTTCTTGCGTCACCAGCCAGTGGAATTGCAGAGTATATCACTGAGAGTTTCTCAGTCAATAACCCCCAGACATACAGCACTCCTGTCCTTCCTGGCCATACAGAAGGGCCAGAAGCATGATGGAGGCACTTCCATCCCCAGCGCAGCATGGGAAAGAAACCAACTGTGCTGTGGAAGGAAGAGACATGTCCCTCATGCTCCCTTCCACAGGGAGCAGGTCAGGTGTGGAGGGGAACCTCTCTGTCGTGCTTCCTTCCCAGCAAAGGCGCTCCCAAGATCGTGACTGGAGGACAATGGGATCGAGTAAGGTGCAAAAATTGACTAAGTCATTCTAATAAGGTTTGGTTTCCATACCTTTAATCATCTTGGTTGCCGTTCTTCAGATATATTCCAGATTGTCAATATCCTTTGTGAACTAGTGCCCAAAACTGGACACATAATTCCAGAACAGAATGGCACTGATATTCCCCCCAATTAGACACTATAGTCCTGTTGAAGCAGACCAGAATTTCATTGGCTTTTTTGGCTGCTGCATCACATTGTTGACTCATGTTTAGTTGTTGGTCTAGTAAGAATTCTAGATCCTTTTCATATATACTGCTTTCCAGCTTGATGTCACCCATCCTATGTTTGTACATTTCATTTTTCTTACCCTGATGTAGTAGCTTACATTTCTCCCTGTTGCAATTCATTTTGTTAGTTGTGGCACAGCTCTCCAATTTGTCAAAGTCAATTTGAATTGTGATCATATTCTCTGGGATCCTGTTCCTTCCCCCTCGAATTCAGTGCCATCTGCAAATTTGATTGACATGCCTTCTATTCCTTCACATAAGCCATTTATAAATATATTAAACAACACCAGGTCCTGGACAGAACTCTGAGGCACTCCACTACTCACTTGTCTACCATTGGTGAGGACTCTTGCTGAAATCAAAATATACTACATCTAGAGCACTCCCGCCAATATATTAAGCATTTAATTCTATCAAAAAAGAGAGAGTAGTTTGATGTGAACTTGTTTTGAGAAAAATACACTGTCTATTAGTAATCACAGTATTCCTTTCTAAGTGTAACAGACTGACTGTATAATTATCTGTTCTAGAACCTTTCCTGATAATAAAGCAAAGCTGGCTAGTCGGCAGTTCCTAAGGTCCCTACCCCCATTTGAAGATGGGGACAATATTTGTCCTCCTCCAATGTGCTGTGACCTCTACTGTTCTCCAAGAATTCTCAAACATTATGGACAGTGGCTCTGAGATTATATCTGCAAATTCCTTTTATACTCATCCAGCCCTAGAGACATGAACTTATTTAAAGTAGCCAACTATTCTTTTAATATCCCTTTATCTGTTCTCAGCTATAGTCTCTTACTGCATGATTTATTCTATTTTCATCAATTAGAGCACTGTTTTCCTTTTGGGAGACTGAAGCAAGAAACATATTAAACACTTCAGCCTTCTCTCTGTCCCCAGTTAGCATTTCATCATACTCTCTGTGCAGTTGTCCTACCATTTCCTCCTCCTCCTCCTCCTCCTCCTCCTCCTCCTCCTTCTTTTCCCTGAACATAGGTAAAGAAAAAAAATACTTTTTATTAATTTAACCTCATTCTTAGCTTTAAATTTTATGACCTTTCCCACTATAGTTATTGGCTATTTGTTTGTATTCCACTGTGGTGGTTTTTCCCTTCTATTTCTTATATTGTCTTCTTTGAAATCTCATCTGAAAGTTCTTTGTACATCCACCCTGCTTTCTTTAGACAACTCCCATTTTAATTTTAACTCCTCATCGTAGTTGTTTGCAACTGTATCTTCAAGACCTCACCTTTAAACTCCCAGACGCCATGAACTCCCTTCCCTTTGAGAGTTTCAATCATGGTTTTTCCTAAACTTACTGAAATCTGCTTTCTTGAAGTCTAGAGTATGTGCCTCACTATTTTTAGCTTCCCCTTTTCCCAGTATAAAAAGTCCCAAGAGAACATGTCATTCCCACCCAAAGATAAAACAATTTCTATCTTGTTGGCCATTTCAGCTCTTTGGTGAGGACCAAGACCAATATAGCTGAGCAACTTGTTGCTTCCTTCACCTTTTCTACAATAAAATTATCTGCAAATCTAGCAAGGAATTTGTTGGACTTTACACTCTTGGGAGAATGTATTCTCCCACAAATATCTGGGTGGTTGAAGTTTATCATTACTACATCACTCATTTTTGAATATTTGGTCATTAGTTTTAGGAAGGCATCATCCAGATCTTCAGTCTGGCTGGTGGCAAGTAATAGATGCCACAATGAGGTCACTGTTGTTTCTCTCCCCTTATCCAAAGGGTCTCTTCCATGCTCTCAGTCATCAGCTTCTTCACACATGTATACGTCCCTGACATATAATGCTACTTCTCCTCTGCTTCTGTTTTCTCTATATCTTTGAAAGAGTTATACTCTTCTATTGCTGTGTCCCAATCATGAGACTCATCCCATCAGTTTTAGTGATGCCCATTAAATCATATTTGCCTTTTTGTGTTAATTCTTCTAGGTTAATCTTATCTACTTCCCATGCTCTCTTCATTAGTGTAGAAACATCTAAGATCATGGGTCTTTCTCTCTAGCCATTTCTTGTTATTTTTTTTCTGCCCATTGTTGGGCTGCTATACTACTGGACCAAATCCTTCTGTATCATTAAGGCTATTACCCCCAGTACTTGGTGTCTCCCTGCCCTCTGGAATACTATCTTTGTCTTTCAGGTAACTCAGTTGAAAGTCCTCCTGCTCAGAATTACATGACCCTTAGCAAATACATTCTTTCCAACTACTGTGAGGTGCAACCCATCACTTACCATAAATGTAATATGTAAGCACAGACCATGGTGCAAGAAGTCAAATCTTTCTTAATAGAAATTTTTATAATCTATGGACTCAGTTTTTCACTTTTAGTATCTTCTCGCTCTTCCTGGGCCACATTCTTCAACACAAAGGAGTGATAAAATAACCAAGGTCCTTTAGCTTTAGCTTTATTTCTTCTCAGGCTACCTGAAGTGAGGGGTTGGCAGGGTTCCACCCACCCACCATGTGTCAGGGACCATCACTAAATCTGTCCCCATTGGAAACAATTATTTATGTATGTCCTAGAAATTGACCAGGGGCTAGCAGCCACTCACTTAGGCACTACTAATTTGAGTATCTACGGACCAGAAACCTCCAAAATCAGATAACATTATCTAATTATCATTAACTAAACATTATTTGATTTATTAGCAGTTTGGCTATCATTATCATTAATTATCATTATTATTTGATTTATTAGCAATTGATAACTTGACCATAACAGAGAACATAGAAATGCAGGCAACTGAATAAACAAAGAAAATATTGGTTTTCTATTTCATAGCACATGCATTTTTTGATATAACTGGTAAGTAGCTCACTTCCCCGCTTGTTACAAAATAAAGAAAAATCTAACAGTTCCCTTTACCCTCCCAGCAGAAGATATAACTTGCTTCCCAGGGAACACAACAACCTAAGACCAACTGAAGACACTTACCAGAAGACTGAGTTGTATTTTTAAGGTGTCTACCTATGGAGTTGATGAAATGGTATGACCTACTTCAGGATATTAAGAAAAGGATGAAACAAAGATTGATCAATGTGCACTTTTGTTCTAAAAGGAGGAAGGTTGGGATATCAGGGTAAGCAAATGTCAACTAGAGTCTGAAAACATGTCTATACTTGGAATCCCTTGTGTCCCAACTGTCCATGACAAGGACACTATTTCTGGAAACTGCTGTTGGAAGAGGGGCCTTTACATACATGTAACTCCCTCAAAACAAATTCAGCACCTCGAAATAGATCTCAGATCTGTAGCTCTGTACTAAAGTTGGAAATTAAATCTAAGAAGGAATTGATAAGCTTCTGCTCATTTCTATCATAGTTAAAAATAGGATGAGGCAGTGAACATCATAGGTATATCAATCATATACGAGATTATTCAAAATTGAAAGTACAAAAAAGTGCATATTGTCCAATAACAGTTATCTGGGGGTCAGAGTATTTATGTTCCACTCTGCATCACAGTATGGGACACCAGCATTAGGATGGTAAGTCAATAAACCAAATATTTCACAATGAATATGGCGCAATTACATTGTAAATGTCTATTTACTTGCTTTTACTCCAACCCTACCTAGTGGGAACAGTGTTTATTGCCTTTTTATAAAGCAAAAGCAGATGCAACTGAGATCACTTAAAATTATCCTTGAAAAGAACAGATGGTGTCAAAGCAAATGTGAAGTATCTTGCAATTTGTGTACTATAAATTGAAAATTGATTTTAGGACTTCCCTGCTCACAGAGACTTGCAATTTAAAACTAAGCAAATAAAGAAACACTTTGCCTTATTGTCGCAACAGGATGTCAGATTATGAGGTTTCCATTGACACTAGTTTGAACCCTTTTGACCAAACATAATTAGCCTTACATTCTTGTACATTATAGTTTCCAGTAGCTTTACAGACATCTTTCCACCTTAGGTTACCTAAGGATTAAAAATTACTCTAACCCAAAAAAGAACTTTCCAAAATATTTTTCTGTTTATATGCAATGAGAGCATCAGGGGGCACAGATGTGTTAATCTTCATTAATGTGTAATCCTTTTTAAATACTTTAGGCCCTATTCCATATTGATCTAAATGGTACCTAGTTTGGAAAAAGCAGAGCTATGCTAATTTACTCATGTAGAGTCAAACACTGACCTTCTGCTTTAATAACATTCTTGCCAAATACTCACTCATTATATTTCCACTTGTTTATGCTCCAATTTATCTTCTAAATGTAATTTATACTTGTTGCCTGCCTGGGGACTTTGAATTGAAAGCATTAGTTAAATCATGTTTCCTCCGTTTTCTAAGTATGGCTTTCAATTGACTTGCTCAGTGATAACCAAGCGTTCATCCCTACAGGAGAATGTTCTTCCTTACAAAAGTGTATTCTAATGGTGCTTCAACAAAGTCTGAAGATCAAATGAGGCTTTTTATGTTACTCAGCCAAGTCTATCCATCTCTTAATCTATCTCTTTCCTGGATTTTGGTAAACTAATCTGGAGCCATTGTGGTACAGTTGTTTTGAGTATTGGACTGGGACTCCATTCAGCCATGGGCAAATTATATCTCTCAGCCTGAAGGTAGAAGAAGGCAATGATAAATCTCTGAATAAATTTTGCCAAGAAAATCCTAGAATAGGGCTTCCATAAGTCAGAGTTAAGTTGAAGTCAAGTAAGAACAATAAAAGTGCAATCTAATGTTCTGCTCTTCTCCTTTAGTTTACTCTTGTTGTCTCTGCTGGTGATCTGGCAATGATTTGTAGAGGTGGGAAGACGGTAGATACCTTGGAGACCCTAGCCTCAGAAGCTAATGTCTCTGAGAATTCTTGTTGAGTGATCTCTGGACCAGGAGCTGTGGCTCAACCCCATGCCAAGTTATGTTTCTGAGCTTAGTTTTTCTATGGCCTTCTCTGTTGGTTCTTACCAGGGTCAGAGTCCAAATTGTCAACAAGAAGGTCACTTCAGGGTCCATTGTGTACTGCATCTTTAAGAGGCAAGTCAACAAGATCTCAGCATGAGATCATAGTGAATAGTCTTTGGAACAGATATTTGCATGAGTGGTTGCTCTGGATACTTTACTTAGAAGCCAGAACAATTCTGGGCCTAGTTATAAAAGGGAAAGTTAAGTGCAACTTGTTTTTCTTTCCTCAGCCCAATTTTCTACTTTTTGCCTCAGGTTTTCCCAGTGAATTGAAAGGTAGTCATAAACAGTTGAACTCTGGAAGAAATTTGGTGCATGCTGCTTTTCACAGAAACAGAATCAAGGCTCCATTTTTAATCCTGGTAGGTGACATGCAGAGACACAAACATACTGTCCAGGATCACTAATAGAGTCACAAGGCAATCACTGGTGGGACTTTATCTCAACCAAGCACACTGCTCAGTATGATTTTTTTTAAGTTGGTTTTTCTTCTAGCTCCATCCAAATAGCCTATATTTTAAGTAAGATCATTCTAAACATCCCCTCCAAATTTAGAGAAAACCAGTTTAAAAATAACAGGGTTGCCTCCCAGAGCCCCACAGAGTGATATTTGAATACATAAGGCAACCTGCATTTTAAGTCAGAATATCCTAAGCTACCATCCAAATCCAGTGACAATTCATCCTGCTGTTTTCGTATGATGTGGAAACAGATAGAAATAGTATTCATGATGTGGAGAAGCTGGTTGGTAAGGAAGCAGCAGAGGAAGAAAAAAACTTCAATTAGTAAACCCAAAGATACTGTGTGTCCTTTTTTTACACTCCATCTAGCAGGTACTTGCAGCCTTACTTGCTAAATTGACCATGTTCTCTAGAATTTCTTCTCCCATTGGTACAGCTTGGAAACTGGTAGCTTGTTTTAACAACATCTCAGATGACTACAGGAAAATAAAATCTTATAGTAGATGAAAAGTCTAGGGGCTAGTTTCAGAATTTGGAATCCATATGGATAGAGCTGTTTCTATGTGAATAAAGCTGTTGTTGGTGTGTGACTTCAAGTCATTTCTGACTTACGGTAACCCTACAGCAAACTATCACAGCCTTTTTTTCCCCCAAGTTTTGTTCAGAAGCGGTTTGCCATTGCCTTCCTCTGAGCATGAGAGAATGTAACTTGCCCAGGGTCAACCCATGGGTTTAAGTAGGGATTTGAGCCCTGGCCTCCAGAGTCCTAGTCCAAACCTCTACATCTCACTTGCTGCACAGCCATTTCTGCACTACATTGTTATAGTGCTATTATTCCACTTTCAACATTCTGTGGAATTCTGGAGTTTGCAGTTTACTGAGGCCAAAGAGCCCTCTGGCTAAAATGCAAACACCAGGATTCCATAGGATGTTGAAAGTGGAATAATAGCACTATAACAGTGTAGTGCGGAAATGGCTGTAGATAAAGTCGCTTTCTTATTAACCATGTTTTAGAAAGGTTTACCTTCCTGTTATGTTCTGGAATCTGATTTTGCTTTGAAGAGAATACTGTTTCTTTAATTGATATATTTTCCTTTCTCCGAAATGTACTAATTCTTTATTATTGTTAAAGGAACCTCTCAGAAAAAGAGGAAATTTCGTTATTAGGGGTCTAGGCTCACCCCCTAGACAGATTCTATCTGGATTCTAGTCATTTTAACAGGTACTCATTTGGACAGTTAGCTGGCCCAAATTCTAAGCTTTCATTTAAAAGAAAGGTCTCTGTAAATCCAAATAAAAGCCCAAAAGTACAGCCCAATTGTTTTGTGAGAAATGAGCCTGTGACTGCCTTTTAGTGTTTCAGCTAATGAATAAATTACCACAGCCTCACCAAAATGTACATTGGTGAAAATTACAATTTGGGCAGAAAAGCCTGGTCTGTTTGTAGAGAGCAGAGCACAACTGAACTGAGTAGAAAGCTTGCCTTGCCATTCCAGGTAAAACAAAAGGAGAAGGTAGAGCTAATCAGAGTTTTACCTTTTTTTGAACAGCTTATGTGACTCCAGTTGCTTCTTTCAGTTAAGCACATAGGCCTTTTCCATGAAGAGAAAAGGGTTTTTGCGGTGCTGTACTGTTTTAAAGTAAGATTTTAATACTATTTTAATTTTGTTGCTGTGTTATACTGGCCTAATTTTAATATATGTTTTATTGTAGTCTCTGCCCTTTTGTAAGCCACTTTGAGTCCCCATATGGGAGAAAGGTGGGACAAAAATAAAGTGATGGATGGGTGGATCCCCACAATAACCTGTAAAGTAGCTTTGGATGAGAAGTAGTGACTGACCAAAAGTAACCAAGGGTTTATCTACATGGGGAACACAATGCAACCTGACCTCATTCTCACTCCTGGCATGCCACACAATATTCCTCTCAGTCTAATTTGAAAGTGAATTGTTTGCATATGCCCAAGGATCTTGCAGCCAGGAATAGGATTGGAATGAAGCTGGGGAGGGGTGGGAATTGAGGGACATGACAAGAGATTGTTTAAATCCATGGCAGTCAGAAAGGGTCAGAGTCAATTTTTGTTTTATACTTTGGGGATATGTGAAGCTTAGAATGTATGATGGTGCAAATAGTTATAATTCAGTCTATGAATCTATGCATCCTTCCCTGCCCTTAAACCTCCCTTTAAATATTATTTGGCAGTGGAATTTGCGGGAATGGCAGATGTCCTTTTGAGCAAATTTTCACAGAAAGCCCTGCTTCTTTAAAATGAGTTGTTTCAGGTTATTGAGACACTCTTTTTCACTTAAGATGAGAAAATCTGCATGCATTTTTTAAAAAAACCATTCATAGCTATATTAAACTGTCAGAAAGGAATCCTGCCATGATTCAAGCACTGCCTGATGCCATTGCCTTGAGCTCTGTCATGGGTGATAATGAAGTGGTTGGGAGAAGAGAGTGTTTTGTGTCACAGGGTAGCAGTTTGCAGCATTCAGGTATTTCTCCTAGTTCCCTTTGAGAAACAAAAGACAAAATGTTGCTTTTTACAAGGATGACGATAGTAACTTACTACTGCTTTGGGACCTGTAACTATAACTAACTGATTTTTTTTAAGTAATTCCACAAGCTCTGTTTATACCACTTGAGTAGATTGTATGTGTAGGCATGAACTACCATCTCTCCACTTGAATCACTACAAAGATTTAAACATCCCCCAGAAATCTCAAGAATAACAGCTGTTTGGGTAGAGAAGCATAGAATCATAGTTCCTTCAGGAGAACTCAGCTCTGTCCCATGCCATTGCATTATTCACAGCATTTGTAGCAATTACTCAGAGAAGCACTGCATTGTGAAAACATTCCAAAATATAATTGTTTTCCCCTCTCCACATTGTGTGTGCGTGTGCACAGAAAAAAAAGGCATTGGTGTTTGTGATGGATTATTCATGCCTCTTCAGTTACAAAAAAAAATCATAAATTCAATTTGCTGTTTCTGCCTTGATCTAGTATCTTTGTGCTGGGGATGTGATCTCTCTTCCTCCCTCAAAATGTTTGCCGTAGAATTTTAAAATAAAAACACACAGAGAGAGACAAACCCTGAGATAAATAGGAGATTAGCTCTAGCCGCATTCTCAAACGTACATATTTTGCAATGCATCTTTTTTTGTTTAAATGTCAATGTAGTAGACAATTACTTGAAAACTGTCAACAAAGGGGAGGGCTTGCTATGGTTGAATGTCATCGGTAACTTGTTAGGATTCTCAGCTCACCATCTGACAGATTTTGATGGCTTATCAAAGTAGTAGAGCCCATTCAAGTAAGAAATCTTCCTTTTGAACAGTGAAAAGAGAAATGAGACAACACAGTAATAACTGTTAATGCAACTTCCTCTTGCAACAGCAATTTCAATCAGTCTTTATTAAGGCATGACTAGTGTAAGCATTTACAGTTTCCTTATTTTATTTTCAAAGGCCACCTGTACAAACCCTTGGGGAAAAAAGGCTGGTGATTCATTCATATTTATGAGTGTGACAAAAATGGAGCCTTTAGAAAAGCAGGAACCTATGACAGTCACTGGGCTATGGAATTTAATCATTTGTTTTGCTTTTCATCCCTTGTCTTTCTCCAACTTGCTATGGAGACAAAATGGGAGCAGGCAGCAGTTGCTGCCCGTGAAAGAATGAAGCAGCTGATAGCTTTGCTCTTTCAAATTTCATTCAGCATTTTTTCTTTTCTTTTCCTTTCCTATAAGGTTCCAGAACATAGAAGTGGCGTGTTTTCTTTTTCAGACAATGTCATTAAAGGCCAGTAGAAGTACTTCACATGGAGTTGTTGGTTATTGTTTTTATTTTGTTATTTTTATTTGTGTGTTTGTGTGTTAAATAAAGTATTACTTCATGCTTCTGGGTATGTAAGAATCTGCTGCTTGCCATTTCAGTCTACAGGTAATTCATTGTAGGGGGAGAGTAATCTTCTCCACTTCTCTCCAGACTTGCAGAGCAAATCTTGCTTTCCCAGTCAGTCTTCAGATACCTGTCTTGGCTCTTCCTTGCCATTTGGCATCAAATACAACAATCACATGCCCTTCCATGATGTGAGGGTTCATGTCATAGTATTACAGCAATGTAGGAACATGTAGGAACTGTAAGAAAGAGAGATTTCCAGTGTTCCTTTTAACAGTGGGAAGGCGGGGTAGCTATGTGTATTACCAGCCAAAATGTTGATGCAACTCACTGAGCAATAAAAGTAAGTGATGGCAGGAGAACTCTAGTTACCCCTGCCAAAGTATTACTAGAGTGTAATGTCAAGATGCTGACTTCTATCATGTATTGTTCAAGGATGCACGCAAAATGATGGCAGCAGTGGAAAAGTGACAGCTGTGGGAAGCTGTTGGCTCCAAAATCTGTGAAATGGTGCATCTACTTTGGGTTTCCAAATTAACTTTAAAGAAGCTCTTCAAAGTTCTGAGCCTAGTTGGGTGATACAGTTCAGAACTCTGGATTGGAATTAACCTTTGATCTGAAACCCTGCGTAGATTCACTGTTCCATTGGCATGAGAGCTACTGGCCTCCATAGGGTGACAATAAGAAGACAACATTCCAGAGGGTCCTGGTATGGGACTCTCAGTTGTAGAATGGGACTCTCAGCTGTTGTGAGAATACCAGCAGCAATGGATCACACTAGAAAAGATATACCTACAAGACTGATGTGTTCCTATCCCATATGCTATCGGAGGTTATCCAGGATGCAGAAAAGATGAGAACAGACTTGGGGTGATGTTGCTTAGCAACTAGGTACAGCTTTATAGCTTTTCTTCTCTGTCTTTAACTTCTGTGTAAGAGTTCTGTTCAGCTAAGAGTGGTATAGCCATATATCTTTGCAAAGCCTTCAGTTTAGACTCCATGATTCCAAATCCTTCATTGGTCGTTATTTGCTGTCAGACCCAGTGTAAGGGGACTTAAATACAGAGGGAGAAATAGGAAGTGCTCTAAAGGGGAAAAGGTACGGCAAAAACAGTTTTGTTCAAATGTCCATTGTTGTACACAAAGGGATGGATCTGGGGCTTAATAGTCCAGCTCTATCTCATCCACTTCCTCTATCTCCATGTCGATGGGGAAATTCTGAAAACAAACTGTAACTGTATCTGAAAGAATCTAGTTACAGAGCTCCAGATGATTAGAAGCCCTGTCTTGTCCAGGTTTCTGATCACATGGATCTCTGTAATCACATTCAACTGAATTAAATTACAGCTTATTTTCTGACTTTTATCTTTCACACAAAGAGCAAAGGAATCGAGATGGCTAGACTGGGCATTGAGTCCAGGGCTCCCTGTACTTGAGGACAACAGGGAACACTTGAATAGGGCAGGAGCCTTTGCATTGCTCAGATTACAAGCAAGCTTGACCAGGAAGAGAGTGCTATCTGAACTTATAACTATTGGTATTAAGCAGGAGTGGGAAGCCTAAGACTTTCCTGTTGTTGTAGATGTCAGCACTCATAATCTCACCTTATGCCGGCTGGGGATTCTAGGTGATGAAGTCCAAAATATTAAGAGAATCATAGGTTCCTCAACCCTGGTGTAAATATATTTCCTTTCTGATATATCTGATATATCCTTTCTGATATATCTCTTTGTAGCTTGATCATTTGATGAGGTCGTGTTAATGGTACATTGGGTAAATCCCTGACTACTATCCCTCAAATCAGCAATTCAAGATCCAAATCTGACAGTTAAGATGAGCCTGCTGCATAAAGTCAGACATCCCCAAACCATTTGCTAGAGTTCATATTCTGCAATCGTTAATTCAGTCCCAGGGGTCAGGGGTAGAAAGAGCTCCATATGATTAGACAGTAAAAGAAGGAAGGGAGGAAGGAGGCAGTCACTTAGACATTTATATGCAGAAATGGATTTTTCAAAATAATTTTAGGCAGGCAATTGCTGCCTCTGCAACTCATTTTAAACATTCCTGCATACTTCAACATTGGAGCTTTTACGGTTTATTAAAGTTTTTTATATGCTTTGTATATAATACCCTTTGCTATTAAAGTTTATCTTCAAAACTAATCTTTTTCTCATTTTCTTCTTCTTTGTTCCATTGTTTGCAATGCTGCGATGTAGCTCTTCTTTTTCCCATCCTCCCATCCACTTCCCATTTTCCGACCTTGGCATGTTAGTGCTATCCCTTTGTACATTTTTTTTAATAACAAAAAAAGTTGCATAAAGTAAGAAAATGCTGGCTGACATCCTGCATTGCAGTTACAGATTTGTAACCTAGACCCAAAACTGCTCTGTATTCAGCTATGTTACATGTTCAAAATTGCAGCACTATACTTATGTTCATAAATGCCATCTCAAGCCCACCTTTAATTTCAGGGAGTTGCATCAAGCAAGAGAAGCCTGTGGCATGGTCACAGAATGATGCTGTTACCCCCTCCAATACCTGAGCTATGGTATCATCACTTAGGGGTGGAAGCGGGCTGACCACCTCACTCTGAATCACCAAACTTGACTGCATCACAGACCATGAAGTTTGCAGATGAATCAAGACTGGGATACATAGCTAACACATTGGAAGACAGGCAAAAAGCTAAAAGAAACCTACATAAACTAGAAAGTTGGGTGGTAATTAATTAAATGAAATTTAATAGAGACAAATGTAGAATCCAACATTTAATCCACAAAAACTAAATGCAAAGGTATGGGATTGGGGATACTTGGCTCAGTAGTACTACATGAAAAAAAAGGACCCTAGGATTATTTTTTACTGTAAGTGAAACATAAGCCAGTAGTGTGATGCTGCAGCAATGAAAGTGAATGCTATTTTAGCTTGAATTATTAGAAACATAGTTTCCAATTTGAGGGAAGTAAAAGTTCCACTGTATTCTGTGTTGGTCAGGCCTTATCTGAAGTACTGAATTCAGTTCTGGGCATCTTAGTTTAAGAATGATATCTGTATAGATAAGTTGGAGTGGGTTCAGAGAAGCCCAAGGATGATAAAAGGTATGAAGAACAAAACATCTGAGAATGCTTGAAGGAGCTGGGCATGTTCAGATTGGTGAGAAGAGAGGTGACATGATTGTACTGTTTAAATACTTCAAAGGCAGTTACACAGAGAAGGAGCATGCCTAATGGTTTGAAATTACAGGAGAGTAGACTATAATTGAACATGAGAAGGAACTTCTGACAATAAGAATGGTTTGACAGTGGAATCAATTGCCTAAAAAGTTGGTGGGATCTCTTTCTGAGAGGTCTTCTGTCAGTGCCATCCCTCACTATTGCTGCTGGCCAGTAGCTGTTTGGATCATTCAATCTGGATCCTCAGCAAAAACCTGCCTGACATGGAAGGTGCTACTAGCAAAAACTGCTACCATCAGCATAGCCTCTTGCCTGACAGGAGCATGCATTCCCACCACTGCAGAAAGGTATGCCACGGTGAGTTTAAATACCTTATATTCAATCAATTTATTAATGCATAGACCAAAGGCTATTTGCATACAGAATATTAAAATGCAACACAATACAGTACAATACAAAATGTTAAAATAAAATACATATGTAAAAACAACATGGCAAAATACATCATACAGTAAGTTACATAAAAATTTAGAGTTGGGTTTGGTTAAAACATAGACAATAAAACTATAATTAGGTACGCTCGTCTCCAGAACAATCAACTGCGACATTGGCAACATATCTGGCCCGGATCTTCATAGCTGCCAGAGTGAAAAGAGAGACCTTACGAGTTACCATGGAGTCAATATCAGAAAAGAGATAGAAGATCTTTTCTAAGACAGTATTAGATTCCAAATGATGCAAAATAGAAGCTCTTGGATCAGAATATAATGGACAAGAAAACAAATAATGAGGCAAATCCTCTATTTCAGGGGCCCCACAAGTGCATAAGCAGAGGGCCAAAGGGATATGCGAGTATCTGCCATCAATCACAGCAGTAGACATGCACCGAAAACGAAGGGCTGTGAAAGCTTGCCTAAGCTTTGGGAAGATAAGCTTTGTCAAATAAATGGCCCTTTGATGGTCAAGTTTGTAGAATTTGTACCATTTAGAAAAATTAGAATTGTTGATAGCCTGTCTGTCTGATTGAGCGGCATGATGGAAGAAATAATCCCAGAGCTTCTCTTTAGAATTCAAGATGAGAAAGTTGTCAGATGGGCTAAGATACCATTCGAGCAACTTATGGTATCTTGACTTCCATACTTTACATTTAGATAACTGTTTGAAACATAACTTGGGAAAAGCTCTAACTGAGGAAGCTTTAACTATTCTCCAATAATTAAATAGAGCCAAATGAATGTGGGCTCTGATGGATAGAAACTCGACCTCTGCCCCAACCAAAGCTGCCGGGGTACCCGGGGGGAGTCTTAGCAATTTCTTTAAAAAAGTATTCTGGAGGCATTCCAGTTTAAATATGTGGGAATCGTCCCATCCCCATACAGCAGCACCATAGAGAATCTGAGCAATAACTTTGCTTTGGAATATTTTTAGTGCTGGCACAACCAGGTGACCCCCAGCAGTATTATAGAATCTGAGAATTGCCCCGATAGATCTCAAGGCTACTGCTTTGGTGGCTTCTATATGGGGCTTCCACGAGAGATTTTCTGTGAAATGAACGCCAAGATATTTGAATTCTTGGTATTGTTCAATCTGGTGGCCATTAATAGACCATTGGAAAGGAAAATGTCTTTTCCCAAACACCATCACCTTTGTTTTAGAGTAATTAATGTTCAGCTTTTCTTTAGAACAGAAAACACTAAGCTTCGAAAGCAGCCTTTTTAAACCTACACGGGTGAGTGATATTAGAACCATGTCATCGGCATATGACAAGATAGAAATCTTTTTTGAACCAACAGAGGGTGGAAAAAATTCTGGGCCTGACAAAGCTGGAATTATGTCATTAAGGTATAGATTAAAGAGTAAAGGTGCCAGCAGGCAACCTTGTTTGACTCCTTTATTTGTGTGAATAGGAGCTTTTAATGAACCAGAGATACCTACTCTTATTGCAGCAGTTGTATTAGAATAAAGTTCCTTGATTAGGAACAACAGGCGAGAATCTATATTAGTGTTAGCCAATTTGTCCCACAACAGGTTTCTATCAATAGAGTCAAAGGCAGCTGCTAAATCGACAAAGGCCACAAATAAATGTTTGGTAGGGCCCAAAACACTTTGCTGTGCTAAAAAGTAGAGGGTCAGGCAGTCATCGATAGTGTCTTGACCTTTCCTAAAGCCCGCCTGTTCAGGGTGAATGACATGATTGGTAGTTTCCCAATCTTCTAGTTTATTTAACAGATATTTACTGTATAACCTGGAGTCGATATCCAACAGGCTGATAGGCCGGTAGTTATTGGGATCTTGCTTATCTTCCTTCTTATAGATGGGAACAACTATACTCTGTTTCCAGTCTGTTGGGATTATGCCTGTATTGTTAATCTGGGTAAACACTTTTGCTAGTATAGGGGCCCACCACTCGAGGAAGCATTTAAAGATTTCAGGGGGCATCATATTTTCCCCTGGTGCCTTACTCAAGGTGAGAGCTGCAATCAACTTCTTTACCTCTGACACGGATACAGGTGGCCAAAAAGGCAAGCAGACAGTCTTCGAGATGAGTGAAGGGTGGTTCTCTACGGGTGTGGCTCCATAAAGCCCACTGAAATGGGTATACCATTCTTGCGATGGAATTTGTCCAATAATAACTGGTCTAATCACATGCATACCAATGGAAACAATGTCCCAAAACTGCTTCTCGTTCTTGGTCTTCACAGGGCCAAATGACTCCATTGTGTTCTGTTATAAGTATCTTTTATTTTTTGTTTTAGGAGTGCCTTATAGGATGACCTCATGACCGCTAAGGTGTTGAGGGTACTAGTATTCTTATCTTTAAGTACCTGTCGGGAGAAATCCATTAATGCTTTCCGGGCAGCTCTACATTCTAAATCAAACCATCTGTTGGTTGTTACCCGATTAGGACTAAAGTGCTTATTGCAAACCAATTTGGGTCTCAAATTTTTAATGATGGTTTGATAAATGTGTAAGATGTCTGACTTAGCAACTAAGATGTCTTCACGGAGGGCTTTGAAAGTGTTGCTTTCAAATAGCTGAACTATAGAAGCACTCAGATTAATTGACCACCGTATTCTCTGCTCTCCCACTCAGATTCCATTTAGATTTTGAGGGCAGTATGTGGGGAGACACATTTCAAAATTAAATAACAATAACAAAGGAAAATGGTCACTTTCAGCCCTACTGGTAACATCCAGACTATGAATAATAGTAAGCAGGTTAGCAGAAACCGCAATATAATCGATTGTACTAGCTCCTCTATTGGTGACATAGGTATAGGCACCCAATGTTATGTCATAATGAGATCCATTAAGGCATTGTAGATGGTGCAGGGAAAAGGATCTCTAAACACCTCAGGCCTGATTTGTTTGTTCTAGTATCTTGGGTGACCCTGGCAACCAATATATCTTGTGAGACCTGGCCAGAGTTAGTACCTTCCAGATGTTTCAGCCCCACCCCAGTCCTCGCATTGAAGTCTCCACACAGCAGGGTTTTTGTGTAGGGATACTGATGTTCTAGAAGGCTGAGGGTTTCTGATAGATGATTCCAGATGCTATTCAGACCTGAGCGTTTAGATAGGCTGGGTGGAATGTACACATTTATACAAATAAGAGAACCAAAATGGCTACTCTTGATAAGGAAATCCTGTATACATTGTGGGTAGAGAGTGACCAATGGTTGAATATCCACTTGTAAGTCAACTAATACAAATATAGTGAGTCCACCACTACCACAGCCTCTAGCACTTGTTTTAATGGCCGGGACAGAAAATAAGCGGAATCCAAGGAGTACTGGTAAATTAGAACCATGAGCCCATGCCTCTTGCAAACATAAAATTTTAAACTTTTGTAAATAAGTTGCAAAAGCTGCATCGTGGAACTTATTTGACCAGCCCATAATATTCCAAGATAACAAGTTTAATTGTCAGGCTGGTACAGTTAGATCAGTGTCCTCCCAAGAATCCGTGGAATCTGTTTGCACCAGGGCTTTTTGGTAGGGAGACAAATCTTTCAAGGTAACTGTGTTTTTAACCTTCTTTGGTTCCAAAGGTTGTGTTGAAATTAGAGTTGTCAGGTTGTCCTGGTCCATTACTAATAAATTGTCGATACAACCCCCGGCCAGATCTCTTCCAACATGAGGGACTTCATCTGTCGTTACTAAATTTACCAGAGGATTGGCCAACTCTTTGATGGTACACAGCATGTTTTTGAGGTCGTCCAGTCTAGAGGTGATGTCTATATATTCTTCATTAATAGTTGATTCATCTTGGCCCACCGGTTTCTTCTCTATTTCCATGCTGGAAGTTTTGGGTGGTCCACGTTGTGGCATGATCTGGCTAGAAGTTTCTTTGGATGATAACAAGCCGATGTTCCTTTCCTCAATAGGCATCCTATTACTGCACTTAGGGTTAATTAAAGAGGTAATAGCCAAGTCTCTATAGACCCAAACTGGTGTTATTTGATAGTTGGACAAAAAACCCTTCATTTTCATCAGCATGAGAGGAATTGTGGATTGTTTGAATGTTAGCACAATTCTCTTATGAGCAGTACTAGGAAGCCAGTCCACAGTCTTTCTCTTTCTCTCACAGGCATGCAGTTCATCTAAAGTTGTTTGGAAGCCTTGCTGTGCTTGACTGTCTCTGGGCTTGTTCTAGAACGTTTTTTCTTTCCCATTTAAAACTGTTGTAGCTTATTATAAAAATACAAGAAAAAAACAAAAGCCCAAATGAGCTCAAAAACCCATGAGGTATTAAAATCCCAAGGAATTAGTAGTTCTTGGTTTTCATTTCAAGCTAGAAGAAGTGCTGGTAGACAAGGCAGCTAGTAGTAGGCCCGGGGGAGGAGATAATGGGAGTGCAAGAATTTCCCAAAACAAAACAAATAAAGATAAGCAATGGTGCACCGCAATACGGCCACAGTCAACTAAAAAACATTTTAAACCAGGCAAGACACGGTGGAGAAATTAAAATTTAAGATAAAAGATTAAAAGCTAAAAAGTAAATAGATGGTAACGGAGTCAGATAAAACACCACCTATCATGCCGGCGCCATCAAATACCTTATATGTATCCTGTAGAATCCTTGGATTTGAGTTTGAAGAGATACTTAGAATTCTCTGCTACAGAGCTCTAATGTACTTCCTTGAATTCACAGCCACTATATCTGTCTTACAGAGAATTCTAAGTCCCTTACCACACTACAGATCCCAGGATTCCACAGGAAGCAGCCATGGCAATCAAAGTTGTGTCAAACTGCTCTAACTATAATCTAGATGAATTCCAGTTCTACTTTAAAGCAAACCACATGCTCTACATCTGCCTCATGTGAAGCAAATGGGGAGAAGATGCCCAAAACTACTTTCACTGATTAGTTTTGGTGGTTCAACACTGAAATCACTGCAGAGGCTTCCTGGGCTCTGAAAACCATAAAAAATGACAAGGAGCCACAGGCAGGCCAGAAGCTGTCTACCACTGCAGATAGAAAAGTGGCACACAGAAGACTGAACATTAGTATTTCCCACTGGTTGTGCTCATTACATGTCCTTAGTGTTATGTACGAATTAATGTACATGTCTACAGGCTATATAAGCGTACATTCTGTACATATGCTCAGAGGACCTGCCTATTCAAAATCACTGATGAACACAAGAACCTACATATTCAATAGTTACATACACAAGTCAGACATTGTGCCTCATGTATATATGACTGGTGGGGTGATCCCACATCATCTCCCCAACCCTTCAAAGTAAGATCTGAATGCTAAAGGCCCAAATTTATATAAAACATCTCATCACCTTTGGTGCCTCTGGATTCTCTCAATTTACAAGCAAAAAAATGTAATTGTGTATTAGGCAAAAGAGGTTGCCTGAATCCACAGCTAGCATCTGGAGACAGCCTTGACTGTGATGTGCTCAGAAAATATATGTTGATTAAATAATGAGCAAGTTCAGAACTCTAGCTATACCAAGGTCAGAGATTTTCATTCATATTAACATCTATACATGATGAATGGCGTCTGTTACCACTGCAATGAAAGTGCTTCCTTTGTCATCTGGCTTCAGAAAGGGGTGATGAAAGGATATACCAGTTTATGCCACAATAATAGATTTATAATTTAGGGTTTTATGGGGAGCAAAGGAGATTTGTTCAGGCTAGATGGTGGCAGTGTCTCCATATGAACCAGTTTGTGAAAAAAGTGTTAAAAGCTAGCTTAGATCAGCTGTCAGAAGGAGTCCTTTCTTTGAATATTAACCACGTACAGCTCTGTTGCACGCCAGGTATCTGCCCTATACAGCTGTCTGCTCAGTTCTAATGCAAACAGATCACTATACTGGAAATCAGAGCATAAAGGAGATAAAAATGAATTGTACATTTTCCAGAATAAATAGGAGAGAGGAAACTAAGCCCCTCAAAAAGAATGACAATTATGAAAACTATTTCTTTAGACAGGACCCAGGGTGCTGTTTGAGCATTGGACTTGGACTCTGAAGAACAAGGTTTGAACCCCTGCTTGGACATAGAAATGCACTGGGTGACCTTTGGCAAGTCACGCTCTCTCAGCTTCAAAGAAAGTCAAAAGTAAATCACTTCTGAACAAACCGTGCAGAGAAAACCCTATGACAGGTTCATCTTAGGGTCACCATAAGTCAAAAATGACTTTAAGTCACACAACAACATTTTTATGCATACAAAGTATACATCTGTGGAAAGTGTGTGAGTATATTTTGTGTGTGTCAAACACCACCTCAAACAAGTATCTGTTCCAAATATTTTAACACCTAGCAGCAAAGAATTTCTTTTCTAACCCCAACCAAACTTTGTAGATTTCTGACAGATGATGACTGACTGCATTCTATAACATGATAAGGCTACACAATTTATTTATTTTTCAAAAGGGCTGAGGATAGAGTCTATTAGTAATTATTTAATTATTACAAGCATTTATTCATCATTTCTCACTGCTGGGCTCTATATGTAGAAAGGAGCCTTGGCTTCCACACATCTGTAGTTCAGCAAGAATATGCTTTCCACAGATAGGTTTTCACCATACAATTCCATGTGTTTGTCATTGCATGTGAAATTACAACATGAGATACTGGCATTCAAGTCTGGAACAAATAGAATCTTCTAACAGCATATTGCAGACAGAGTCTAAATATCTCTGAATTATTCCTTCTCTTGTTTCTTAAGAAAAAAGGAAGAAGGTAGCTGTAATTCACTTATTCCAGACTATGACTGGACAAATATTATAATAATTATATTAATTTTCAGGCCAAAAATGAATTTCACATTTTCAGGCCAGAAATTTGCTCAGTGTTATAGATCCTGAAGGGTTAAAGAAAATTATTCTGTATCGAAATACATGTAGGTTTTTGTGTGAAATTCATGGAGTTTCATACAAACAAACAAACTATGTTCTGGAGGGAAAAATCCCACCCACTTTCCAGAAACACAAATCTTTTCTTGAGCAAAACTGCTGCCTTTTTTCAAAGAAAACCTCCAATTTTTCATAAACATGTCCCTGAAAACGGTGGGGTTTTGTATGAAAATTATATTTTCTGTACAAAACCCACTTTTTTTTCAAAGAAAATTTTCCAGCTGAGTTTTGCCCAAATAAGGTTGATTACACACACAAAAATTGCATATTTCTGGAAATAGTGTTTTTGTGTAAAATATTTTTTCCCACAGATATAAAAATAGCTTATCCCACAAAAATATCATGTGTATTTCTGCACAGAATAATTTCTTGAAACATAGCAGGATATATGAATGCTGGACCAAGAATATGCTGAAATATTCATTATCTCCCATAGAAAGGAAAAAATCACAGAGCATCTGTCCTTGTGTGTAAGGATGAAATAGTCTTAAGATTACATCACCAGTTCAGCGTAATGCTATAAAAATTAATGCTACAGTTTCATAAGAAATGTGTTGTGGCCTTTATGCTATCACTGTATTCTTAACAAAAAGTGTGCTTATACGTTTTTAAACTGTGCTGTGCTATTTTCAGCTTCTCTACTTCTGTTGTTTCTTCCTAACATGTCACAAGTGCTCTGGAGCACGTGGCTGTACTCATACTGTGTCCATATCAATGTCATATAGCAGATCCTGGAAAGAAATTTCAGCTGGCTTTGCATGACTTGTTTGCTTGATTCTCTCCTCTGATATGGAACTCAAAGGTCTTAATTTGACTACCCTTCTAAAAATTAAAAATTGAAAATGTAACCCAAAAGGTTGTCTGATTTTCTATCAATTATCTAACCAACTCAATTAATTTTCTTCATTCTAAGTATATAAGCATAGAGTTTCCAGCTTTTATAATCCACATTTTCATTAGAGGAAGGAATTTCACTATGAACCCTATCAACTCCAGATTTCCTTTATAGAACAGAAATGTGGTCTTGTGTTACACACATGTTCTGCAAATCAGATGTGACAAGCAAAGAGGATTGGGAGATTAGAGTCTTCAAACTATACGAAGGTTGGTTGTACTGTATCCCATAGTTATAAATTTTGTCTGGACAATAGATTAATCAAGTGTCATTTCCTCTTCTCTTCACTGTCTTGGTCCAGTACAGGAGGCTTTAAATGCATAAGAATATCATGTCAAATATAATAGAACATGGTATGATCCTGACCTTTTGTAATCTCCACCCCGTGATTGGCTGGTCGCTTCACTCCCACCTGACAAATTAGTGAAGTTATAAACAGGTGTGTGGGGAGAGGGGAACCGTGGCATCTGCCAGCTCATCGCATTACTTTAATACAGGTCAATGCATTGTGACATGTTTAATTCAACATTCTGCCACCTTTCTCCTGCAATAAAAAATAATAACCAGGAATAGAAAAAGACAGTCATTTTCATCTAGTGAGCATAATTGGATTATAGGTATACTTTATCTTTCTCCCAGCATGAGCCATATTCTTGCTTTCAGTGATGCTAAAAGTATGTAAAAATTATCCCAACTTTTTGGTAATATGTCTGTCCGCATTTTCCCCTTCACACCCCAAAATTTCTTCATTCCTTTTGTCTCAAAAAGTATAAATAACTTACTAGCCAAACCATTTTTCTTCATTTTGTCATTATTTGCCCTCTGATGTTCATACTGTTGGAAAGTAGCCAAGGATAAGATGGTTCTGTCGCTAGAATTATCCCAATAGATAGTCATCCAGTCCTTCAGCATTTTGGCAGAGGACAAGGAAAAGGTTTCAGAACTTCCCTAATGCAGTGCTATTCAAAGTGGTGTCCCATGGACTGGTGCTAGTCCATGAGGCATCAACTACCATCCCTTGTGAGTTTCCAGGAAAGAAACAATTGAAGGCAATGGGTACAAATAAGATACCAGTTCCTGGCACATTGGGGTGAATGCTTAAGAAGAACTACCCTAGTGGATCTAGCAAGTGCCCCAGATTGGTGCTTGCTTGACATAGAAGACTAGAGTGCAAAGATTCATGTTAAAAAATGTCCCCCACTTATTTTGTTCAACTGTTCACATTTGTTCTCACATGGGAACTTGTCAGCAGTGTGACCTGAGATCATTGGACTCCTTTCATGGTTAACAGCTTGGCATGTATACTTATCTGAATATTCTTGTCCAACATTGCATTGTTCACAAGACCCCTAAATGTGGAAGGCAAGGGTAATTCATGTATTGCGTTAGCCTTTCCATTACTGTTCTTTTTACATTTAGACTGCAGTACACAAAGAACAGTAAAAAATTACCCAGGGACAGAACAGGATGTTTTCTCCAATGGGAAGAAGTGATGTTAACATAAGTAGCTAAGGTAACTAAATTCCTTACTGGAATTGGTCATTACAACTAGCACTCAGCCATTTTCCTATAGTGCTGAAAACTATATACAGGGTGGGGGGAGAACAAGCTCTGGGACTTTCCATCCTAAAAAACACATTTTCTTCCAATAATTTTAGTGCCGTCAGGATATGATTATGAAATTTGAATTAAGATAAGATTATCCATTGATTTGAACAGAGCAATCCCCACCTTGGAAAAATTATCTCTTACACATGGTGCAGATTCAAATTGCTGACACAACCTTGATTACAGCAGCTTGAATTGTGAGGCTGTAATATAGCTGCACAAAACATTTTTATTAGCATAAATGTCACCTGCAATACAAATCCACTCAAACTGAACACTTGCTGAATTGCAGAGTAATTTTTATGTCCTTCAGTTTTAATTTCGTCATTTTCTGATTTATGAAAATTTGGACATGACTACAAACAATTTCATTTACTACCGTGAACAGTTATGTTTCCATAAAATGATTTGGAAATAATAGGAGACCATATTCAGTTATGTTTGGTTTGGGAAAGAACAAAAAGGAAGGGACTTAAAGTATAATGGACTGGCAGTTGTGCTTTTGGCTAATAGCTTTCAAATAAATGAAAGAAAGCATTGCTTTGTAAGAGAGATATTTTCACACCTGTTCCTGGAGAGTACATACCGTCTGCTTATAAAAGTCTACCATGCTTCTAACTGAGGACATACTTACCTTCTATGGCAAACTTAAATTTCTGCAGTGAATGTACGTGTCAGAAGATGACTTGCAAACCTTGCTGTTGTTATGTGCCTTCAAGTCCTTTCTGACTTCTGGTGACCCTTTCTTGGCATTTTTATTAGCAACATTTGTTCAGTGAGGGAGGGGTGCCACTGCCTTCCTCTTTGGCTGAGAGAGAGTGTAACTTGCCCAAGGTCATCCAATGGGTGGAGTGAGGAGCCTCATACTTTTGAATTTGTGCAGCTAACCAAGCACAAGAAGTAGTTAAGAAATGATGTTCAAATAAATGAATTGGGCACTTATGAGGACTCACCCAGGGCCACAAGCAGCTGTAAATGAATCCATACTTGTGTGTGCATATGTGTGGTTGGGTGTATGTCTGCATGCATGTGGTGTGGGTGTGGGCACACTCTCCGGCAGGATCTACAAAGAAGTAGCTTGGTCTGGGAGCTAGCTGAAGGGACTGCTTCCTTGGCCAGCAAAATCATAACTCTGGTCAACTCAGGAGCATCATTAGCACCTACAACTTGCAGGATATATGCCCTTTGTTCTTCTCCACACCTAATACCTGAGTGTTTTGAACATTACAAGTGGCAGTGAGAAATGGAAATATATATTAATTCACCCATCCTATCTGTGTCAGTCCTGTAGCATGCAAAGAATCCTCACAGACCCACTAATGGAACCTGCTTATTATTCCATTTATGTGAAGCTATGTGAGTTGACAGCATGAAGACAAAGAGTTGAACAGATACAACGGATGATACAGTCTAATTGTTTCTCTCCGACAGAACATCCTAGAGTGAAAAGATTCATGACAGATGTGTGCCAAACCCTTTTTTTTTCTCTGAAGTCTTCCCATTGAATAGTTACTCTTCCTGCTTAAGGTGTTTCCTGGCTTGTTCTCATTGTCAGGAAGACAATGATTATGAGTTGGTTAAATAGCTTACTTAAGAACTTCATCTCTCAAACATGGCCAATTATGTGTCCAAAAGAAGCACTTTTTATTTTACAAAGTTCTGAATGAGAAGGCGGTATTTAATTCAGGTTGTTTAACTTTAAAAGGATCTGTCCATTCTTTACACTGCATTCACATGATCAACTAGTCCTTCTAGTCTATTTTTAGACTCACAGGAGACCTGTAACCAGGTGTAAGAAACCATTGTGTCCATTTAAATGTAAATGGAGATGGGGCACCAGGGATTAGTGTAATTTCTGCAATGAGATACCAAGCTACGGAACAAATACAGCCTCTGAACAAATATAAACTCTAGAATGAAGGAGGAGTTGATTTTTCAGACTTGTATTCTGGGTTTCAGATTACAACAATAGCTGATGTGTGGTATTTATTATTTGTTTATTTGGAAAATTTATACCCCATCCTTCAACCAAAAAGGCTCCCAGAGAAGTTTACAAATCATTAATAATTTGACAGTTCCCTGCCTTCAGCCTTACAATCTAAATAACAGTCAAAAAAATTTTTTTTAAAAAAGGAATGGAAGGGAGAAGGCAATTAAGTCCAGCAGATGCTGGTTGCCCTTCTCTCCATTAGTGTCCAGAGCAATGGAAGTTGGAATGGAGGGAGGGACTTTTACCAGCTATCGGACCAAGGCATGGTGGAGCTACGTCTGGCTGCGTTTCTCTCCCTCAGAGGCCAAAACAATGGAACTGGAACATGGTAGGAAGGACTCTCACCAAGCACAGGGCCAAGATATGATGGAGCTATGCCTGGTTACTCCTCTCCCCCTCAGAGGCCAGAACACTGACAGTTGGACTGATATATATAAATATATACCAGAGATGTCTCTACTATATTATTAAGCAGACTGAGACCAGACTATTATGCAGTAGTGCATGCTAAATAATTCAATTATGTAGCAGCATTTGGAATTACAGTAGCCTCTCCCCATTTGCAAGGGTTTGGGCCACAGAACCCTCACGAAAGTTGAAAAACCATGAATAATTTCCCCCCTCCCCTGCAATTCCCTTCCCATTCCTCTCTGGAGCTTCCCTCCTCCCATTCCTTTGCCTTTGACCCCAGTGTTGTCAGGGGGAGAAAAAAGACAGCCTAAAAGGCTTACTGGTATTTTCCCTTCAAACAGAAAAGAGAGGCGTTTTACTTCCGGCAGCCATCTTGAGAAGGGAGCACCTGACCAATCAGCAGCCAATACATAGCAAAATATGCAACCACATGGCAGAGACTCCAAGCCTTTAGCAGTGGGAGGGAGCTTTGCTCACCCAAAAGGAAAAAGCATCCATTTTAAGCACAAGCCTTGCAAACCTGGAGTGAGGATTGCAAAGGATGGGAGGAGGCAAATGGGAGGGGAGGCAAGCACTTACCTCATGAATAATTAAATTTGTGAAGATCAAACCCACAAACGTGGAGGGAGGACTGTATTTCCCCTCCCCTTTTTTTTAGCCTCTTCCAATTTCTGGCAGTATGTTATTGCAGTACAATACACGCTCTGGTCATTATGGGGATGCCCTCTCAAACAAATATGGGTCTGTGATTGTCACTGTCATTCAGGGTTTAATAGCAACCTTGCAAGGTAAATTGCCACCATTCCTTAACATCCCACTCAGCCTAGGCCAGGGGATCCCAGACCTCACAGGAAACTCCAAGAAGCATTTTATTTTCCAGAATCTCAGGGGAGGAAACAGTAGCAGAAACAAGAGGGAGATATTAGGTTCAGAACAAGGAGTACCTTGAAGAAAGTACACACATGCTAAACCAAATAAGGAAGACAAACTAGTTCCAAAGAAAGAAAAAATGTCAATCAAATGTACAGACAACCAGAGTAACATCTGGGAAAGTGCATACAGGGAAAGAACACAAAATCTAGCTAAACCTAACTATATATATGAAACTGGGCACTACAATAAAGCAACAACATAAGCATATAGGATAAGGAAATAGGGTGCTGAGGGCCATAATTGTTATTTTTTAATATATTTTTATTGTTCCAGGGTTTTTTGTTCCCATATATATTGAATTTATCCACTCATAAGATGTTTTCCTCGCAACACACAACCATCCATATTCATATGCACTCCCTTACAGAATAAACAGCGCTGCAAATATAACATCAGTAGGACAGCATATGATAAACATGAGGGAACCAAATGCCGCTATGATTCCCCTCTTCAATGTTGCATCTTAGAAGTATAATCAGGATAATATTAAATCTTCTTGTACAATTATTGTCTTAATACACTATAAGCTTTAACTCATATGATAAAATAAAACTATACATAGATATGAAAATAGTATGTTTTGTTTAAAGTCTATGGTTTTTAAAGGAAAAAAGATAAAAGACAAGAAAAAAGGACAGGAAAAACAAATTGTCGGTTGTCAATCTTCTGTTTCACTTTTGTGGGTTATCTAGTCTATTACCATAACAACATTTATAACCAAGAGCTTTTATCTCATAAGAGGCAGCTCTGACTTTAGTAACTCCATGGTCTTTAGTGTGGTCTGTATCTAGTTCTCTATTCAGCTGTCAACAAGAGAAATCCTCCCAGCATGTCAGAGTTGTATCCGTTACTGGGGCTCATTAGGGCACTTATAGGTCGTACCTTCAACTGAGAGATACAACAATTACAGCTAGCAATGCGAATAATAATGCTAACTAACCTGTGCCTCTATATACAAAGAGATCTACACGTGACATTAGGATATTTCAAACAGTAAGTAGTATGGTATTATGCAAATCAATGAAGTATCATAATGGTCCTAACAGTGTTATACTAAGAGTTAATTGTCACTGGATAGCAGTTTACATATGTTTTGTGAAACCAGCATCCATTCCTTTTTTATTTTTCCCTCATCTCTTCCCTTAACTATATGTGAAAGAATGTCCCTTGGCTTCATTTCAAGAACTTCATAACACCAATCTTCGCATGAGAGAATCTCACAAGTTTTCCATTTTCTTGTGAAAACTACTCTGGCTGCCATTATCAAATATAGGCCCTTTCTACACGACGTCGCTGTTGTGTTTTTGCCACAGGATGGCAGCGGTCGGCAGGTCGCACTTCCACATGACATCGTCGCCATCCCACTGCCATCCTGTCGTGGAGTGTCGCGCTTGCACAGTTCTTGCAAAACGGAAAAAACCCATATCGCGCCTGCAATCGCACGGTGCTCCCCTCACTTCTGGCCATGCGAAAGATGCAGAAGTGCATTGGCGACACTTCCTTCCATAGTGCAGCAATGGAAAAAGCCTAGCTGTGCTGTGGAAGGAAGACATGGCACCATTGTGTTCTCTCCCACATGGACTGAGCAGGTGCAGAGGGGAGCGTTGCTGATGCGCTCCCTTCTGGATCCAGGACTGCACCGAGACAACGTGGGAGAGCTTCTTCATGTGGAAATGGCTATAGCAAGATCCTCCAATCTTTAGAAAGGTTGGATGGCAGGTTTTGTGCCATATTTAACAAATAGAATTTAGGAATCATAGGGAAATTATTGAATATTTGTGAGATCTCATTATGTATGCTAATCCAGAACTTTTTTGTGCTTTGGTACGTCCACCATACATAGTAAAAGGTACCCAACTCATTCTTACACTTCCAGCACATTCCAGAAGTAGTTTTGTAAATCTTAGATAATTTGGCCAGGGTTAAATGCCATCTATGTAGCATTTTCATGTAATTTTCTTTTAGATTTTGTCCAGTGGTGAATTTATATGAGTGTTTCCAGCAATGTTCCCAATGTTGTAATTGAATTGTTTCACCTATGTTCCCAGCCCATTTAAGCATGGCATCTTTTATCATTACTTCTTCTTTGTCATGGAGAAGCAGGATCTTGTAGAACTTCAACATTTGTTTAGCCTCATCATTGAAGATTATTTTCTTGAATTCATTCTGATCATTTTCTTTAGCAAAACTCTCTGATTTAGTGAATATATTTTTATTAAACACATACAAAGTTTATAAATACATATCACAATATGCATAAGGGTATACAAAAACAAAATACACACAACAAAAGGGGGGAAAAAACTTGTCTAAAACTAGTACTAAACTAAACTACACTAACTACACCTAAATACTAGAGTTCTTTTTTTAAAGATGCAGAAATCCCAACTCAAACCAAAATGATCCAGTTAGCCACACACAGGCTAGAAAAGCCAGAACATTCTAATACTTTGGTGTATGTGTTGGTCCTCACACAAACATAGCCAAAGCAACAGTCCTAATTAGTCAGATTCTCTATTAATGCCAGGAAGTCAAAAGATAGTTTGCACAGGTAGCTTGGCTCTTACAAAATAACAGCTTGTGAAAATACAGAAGGACAACTAAATTTCTTCATAGTGTATAATTCTAATTATATGAATCCCTTCACAATATTTTGAAGGACAGAATTCCTTGGAAAAACCTGTGAAATTGCTATAACTCTCATTTATTTTAAAGTTTGGTTCTCATCCAATATATGATGTATTATGTATATGTGTGTTATGTCAGAAGGCCAAGTAGTTACTAGAAAGAAAAGAAGTAGTTTTTGATAGGATTATGTTTGGTGATTGGGATTAGCACGCTGTATTTCTATTCTGAGAGCCAGCATGGTGTAATTGTTTGGAGATCAGGGTTCGATTTCCTGCTTGGCCATAGATACCCACTAAGTGATCTTGGGCACATCACACACACTCTGCCTGCAGAAAACTCCATGATAGGTTCACCTCAGGGTTACCATAAGTCACAAATGACTTAAAGGCACACAACATTTCTGTTTTAGCATATTACTGTGACAGGCTAGCACCCCTTACAGAACTGGCCATGGTGCCTGCACCCATCTCCATAGATGAAGCAATAGTCTTGTAACTTTGAAGAGTCTGTTACAGTTTGTCACATTTGTACAGAGGTCACACCTCACAGTGCTGAGATGCCTAGTGTGTCCTCTTAGCATTATGGAGTCCAGCTCAAGCGTAGGTTGCTTCACACAATTATCAATAATGCAGAAGTCTCATTCAGGTATGTATCTTACAGCTCCAAGCATCTGCCTCCCTTGGAAGGTCGCCATTTAAATCTATGCACAGGGCAAACCATGTGAAATTTCTCCTTTAGTTCCTTCACTAGACATGCAGTCTTGCATGTTTCAGTCACGCGCAATGCTCATTACCCCCATCTCAGCACTGGCTCCATATCTTTTCTCCTCCTTTCTCATGCAGCAGAGGAGTTTCCTGCATGCATGGAGAGGGACCTGACTTTTTGGAGTCCTCCCACTTGTGTCTCTCTCCCTCAACACCCCATGACCTCATCTTCTGCCTAATAGGACCAGACAGGGGCCTTCTTTTCTTGGTCTTCTGATACTCTCTTCTACCCTAGGGGACTATTTGGCTTGGCATCTTCCTTACCACCACCACATTTTGCTGAATCACTTCTTCAGTCCCTGGCTGCCAAGCAAGGGATTCCCCCATTTGTTCTCCCTTTTCCCTGTTTAAGTCCTGTGTGTCCTATCTCAGTCCTGGCACAGCTGATAAATCAAACAAAACAAACTGAATTTCTCTCAGCTTATTACTTACTTCCAGGCAGTAGGCAAGGAGTCATAAATAAAGTTCAACATAAACTAAGTCCAGCAGGGTTTCATGCAAGGGAGTGTCCAAGGTCAATCCAAGCACTTGTCAAGGCATCCAGCAAGGTAGCAGGTCAGATAAGCTCTGACAACTCCTGGAGGGGAAGGACACCAGCTAAATAGACCCAAAGCCTGGTGCAGCTGTGCTTTGATTGATTGTTGTTAATTATAAATTCTGAGACAGCAATGTTGGGTCTCTCTTTGCTGCCTGTGCTGTGCGAAGCTGGGTCTAGGTAAGTGTTCTTCTGTATCTGAAGAGGCAGGACTCTCTGTTGGAGCTAGCACCGCCATCTATTCTGTTTCTGGCACTGTAACCTCTCTCTGTACAACAGGTCCTGACATGCCCCCTGTTTCAGTCTCTGGCGTGCCCTCTGCTTCAGAGTCTGAGTCAGAGTCCATGCTCTGGAAGCAAGGCATTACATTGTGGAGCTCAGTCAAGTGGCTCTGTGAGGGCCTAGACCATCTGCCATTGCCATCCTCAAAACCAACCTCTTTTTTCCTACCTCTTTCCTCCTCCTCCTCCTCATTCCTTCACCTTTGTCACCCAGTATCCCCTCACTGCTTCTTGCCCCTCCTCTCAACCATGGAAGCTCTGTAACCTGTCCTGTGACCAAGCTGGATAGCAAGCAGTGCTCCCCACTCTTTTCTTCCCTGAACACTGTTGGTTTCTCCAGTTTGCAGCTGGTTTCCTGTCCACACCACCACTGTTCAAGTAGGTATCTGGTTGCGGCATATCCCCTTCAAACACCCCACCATAGCTACCATTATGTTGTAGCTTGTAAAAGGCAATGTCCACAAACCTTTAGCCTTCCAGATATGAGTGTTTGTAAGTTTGCTCAAATTATTAGTCATGTTACAACTAGTCATGTCACATTACCATGTGAGTTATATAAATACGGATAGTCTACAAACAGGAACCCAATTAAATCACTGCTACTGCTGCTACTACTAGTACCACTTCTTAGGTGCATAACCTGCTTTTTTCCCCCAGTCCTAGTCTCAAGGCTGTTTACAAAAGTTTGAAAAGCTACAGCTAAATAAATGTATTTTAGCTGATAAACATACATCAGTACTTCAATAAATATCAATGCTTCACAAAGGTCCAGAGTTCCCCTTTTCCACTACAACCGCCCCCCAAAAAAACCTTTATTAAATCTGCATCTATTCCAGGATAAAGCAACATAATGAAAAGTATGAACAGAGGATAAACAGATACCAACAAATCATTCATATACAAAGAGTAACACGCATCCAGTACACTCAGCAACATTTTATGATTTCAATCCATGTTGCATTTTTAAAAATTACTTTCAGAATTTCAGAGTTTATCTCAGTGGCCCATATACCAAAGAGTCCTTATTTGCACATAAAATAAACCTGTACTATATCAAGGTAAAGCCCTTTGCTATTCCTGGACTGTGGGTTAGCTTTTCTTCTAGCACAATAGCCCTAACACGATTTAGACCCTTTTCGCACAGCATTTGCCATGCAAAAGGGCCCCTTGAGCATTGTGTGATTGTGAGGAGTGATCTGCACAATGCACTCACAATTGCGTGACACTCCAGGGTAGGGCAGGCGCCAATCGCGCACTTTTTCATTTTCGGCTTTCAGCCCAAAATGGTGTGTGATCGCACATTGCTCCAGGGCCCTGTGCACACTTGCCATGCGTGTGGAGCCTCCAGAGCCATAGTGGTTGTGCTTCCTGCCCCAGTGCAGCCTGGGAAACTCCCAGATTGCACTGTGGAAGAAAGAGGTGGGCCTCTCACGCTGTCTGCTCGGGAGCAGGCAGCTCATGTGGAGCTGAAGCAGTGGAGATGCAAGAGCCTCTCGCTGGAGGCTGCTTGTGCGATACCCACACCCCAGCACCGAAAAAAATTAAGGTGCGGAAAGGGCCTTAGCCATTTCAAAGGTCCAGTGTTGTCTCTCTTGCCTATCTTTGATTTGCACAGAGACATGTCTAATAGTCTTTTCGCACCTTACCTTTTCGCAGAGATGGGGGATGGCGCTTATGCGAGAAGCCTTTGGAGGAACGCTTTTGCATCCCTGCTGCTTGGGCTTCACAGCAGCTTCCTGGTTGCGCGAGCACTCCACCCGCGCCCTGCCCCTTCCTACCAAAGCGCAGCCTGGGAGTTGCAGGCTAGCGCTGAGGCAGGAAGCGCAACCGGCGCAGCTCAGGAGGCTGCGCACAGCAGGTGAGTGTGCTCCACGCCCCTGAGCATTGTGCGACCGCGCAGCATTTTCGGCTTGAAGTCGAAAATAAAAAAAGTGTGTGTGGTTCGCATCACGCTCTTAAGCATCGCGTAAATGTGAGTGCATCATGCAGACCGCTCCTTACATTTACGCAACGCTCAAGGGGCCCTTTCGCTTAAGAAACACCATGCAGAAAGGGCCTAGTAACGAATCAAGCAAGTCAGCTAGAAAGTGGAATCAAGTTCCTGTTACTGGAAGTATTCTAGTTGTCAAAGTACATTTTGTGTGACACATCTTAATTAGTCTGCCGTAGGTGCAGAACAAAATGTCCTGCATGTATGAATGTGTTGTAGAGCCAGTTTCATTGAATTATTTTAACTACTTTACATGTTGAAAATTAACAAACCCATACATTCACCATGTTAAGGCTATCTGAAGGGCAAAAGGGAACAGCATTAGACCTTTATAAATGTACATTTTTGTGACATGAATGGTAGACACACAAAAGAACAACCTCAAGGTAGAAACAGCTTGCTGGATTATAGAGGACTGGCAGTTATTTCAAGATTGGACCTTCAATTGAAAAAAGGAAGTTACAAGATGGGACGTTCTAAAGATATCTACAAAGGAACTCTTTGGATTATTGCTTTCTTTCCAATCATGTAAATGCTGTGTGACCATAATCACTCATTAATATGCTCCTATTCAGCGAGTGATGGGAAGAAGGGAGATGTTATACCTGACTCTTTCTTTGTTCTCTGCTCACTCTCATCTAGTCTCACTGGTTTTATTCTTTGCAACATCTAGCAGTAAATTAGCAGAGTGAAATTGGGAGGCAATAAAGAGTGTTGCTATAACTGAAAAATCTTTCTTTTCTCTAACTGCTATTTTCACCTGTTGTAACAGGAATAGAGGATCGTACTTGTCAGGGGGTTAGTCAATCTTAGTGTGAATTTAAAACGGTAGGAACTGAAAATGAGATGTTTAGTGTTTTACTCCAGTAAGTGTTGATAAGATTTCTCAAGTCCTGCTGACCAAAGTTGGAGCTATCAGCTCCTTATTCAACATTGTTGCAAGTTTGGTCACCTTGCTTGCTATGAATGGATTGATCAGTAAGTTTTGCCTAAAATAAGATCTAGTGGATGGTCAGGGAATTTGTGAAAGAATTTTAATTGTGCTCAGTATGTATGTGTATATGTGGATGCATGTGGACACACCTTTAAGTCGTCTGTTGACTTATGGAGACACCATGAATTTCATAGAATTTTCTTGTGTAAGGAATACTGAAAGATGGTTTACCAGTTCTTTCCACTGAAATATAGCCTACAATACCTGGTATTCTCAGTATCTGTAAATAATTCCTTGAACAGACCATTCAAGCTCTGGAGTCAAGGCTGTGTAGTGGATTGGGACAAAAGAAGGTGATTTTAGTTTCAGTTTAGATGGAGAGAAAACAGTGAGGATAAAGTTTAGCTAGAGTTACCTAAACAGAGGTAAACTTTTAGATGACATAAAATATAGTCCAAGATTCTGCATCAGGAGAGGTAGCTAAGAGGTGCAAAGACAATAGTCTTCCATCCAAATCCTCCCAAACCCATCTTTTCGCAGCAAAAGCCCCCCAAAAATGCCTATTTCCTGGAGGGGAGCAGTTATTTTCCTATACCTGCACACACAGAGACAGACATCTAGAAGTTCTCACAGGTGGTGATATTGTTCTGCATATGGGAAAATAAGCTGCTTCTCCCCCATTCTACACCAACTAGGAAATGGTTGCCTTTGGACAGTTGCCGCTGAGAAAAGGTCTGTTTGGGAACATTTTGATCATTGCATGGTAATGAATTCCAGCCTCTGCAGTGAACAAAAAGGTCATTCCAATGGTACAAATCCAACATAGACTATTGTAATTGACCAGCAAGAAGCTAGCCAATATTTACTTTATTATTTGAAATAATTATATTTCCTTGTTTATTTAGTAAACTTGTATTCCATCTTTTATTATAAAAAAATAATAATACTTCTGCAAGGAGGCTACTGGTGATAAAATTAGTTTGCACTAGGAGATCAATCTATTGCAGGAGGACCAGGAAGGCCTTCTCTTTTGTAGTGCTTGGGTTGTCTGAACTGGTGCCAACAGTGGTATCCAGCAGGAGGTATATTTGTTTAGTTCCATCCTTCCCTCACAGTCATTGTAGCACTAGGGCACACCCTTTGCTCTGCCCTGCTCTCCTTCTACCTTCCAACTAGAAATGAGGAGGCTAGATTAAGGTCATTTTCGCACCACATTCTTATAGTGTTATTATTCCACTTTCAACATCCTATGGAATCCTGGGGTTTGCAGACCTTTGAGGCCCCTCCCTAAACTGCAAACACCAGGATTCCATAGGATGTTGAAAGTGGAATAATAGCACTATAAGAGTGTAGTGCAGAAATGGCCTAAGTGTTCCATTTCCCATCTCCCTAAGTAAGTGAGAAGTAACTCCCTCATTTCATCTTGCTATGGGAACAGCCCCTTTACCTAACATTTCTCTTCATTTCCAAACAAGAAAATATGTATTTAATACATAAGGCTTAATGATACCAACAGAGCCTATATCAGGTGTCAGGCTGTAAATTTGAGGTTCCTGGATGATCCTGGACAGATAACTCTGACCTCTGAGGATGGCAAAAAGTCTGAGGTGAATGACAGAGAGAAGGAAACACACTCTATAGATAAAAATGGAATAAAAATACAATCATCCTACGGTAAAATCCTAAAATATCATTACTTAAAAGGAAGCAGGCAACAAGTATCACAAAGATATAACAATACGAATAGCAGTAAAAGCCTATCACAACAACAGTAAAATAGAGTGAACCCTTCTAAAATCGCTATAACACTTTATAAGGGAAAAAGATTTTCAGTCCACAACACTGCTGTGAAAGCATTGCTCTCTGGGAATCTTATGCAAAGGCCAGTGGATTTCCTGGTTATCGTAGGAGTACGAGTCAGCTCCCAAAATGTTCTGCTTGTATACTTAGAAAGAAATACAGTATTAGAATGATACCCTCACTCTCTGAGACCTCTCTCATCCGAAGGAAATTGAGTCAGATAGACTTATCAGAGAAGTTTTCCCCAAAGTTATTCAGCCACCTCTATCCCCATAGCAGTTCTCCCCTTTTTAGGAGTACTGAAGCCCTTTGTCTGCAGGAGGTCTACTCCACTGGCATGCTTATATACTAGTAAATCCTGTACTGTGGTTTTGCATGTGGACCTCACTTCCCTGGATAAATACATTCAGCCCTCCATATTCTGTAACCATAGATTCAACCAACCACATGTTGAAAATATTCACCCCTCCCAAAAAAAATCCAAAAATCCAACTTTGATTTTGCCATTCTATATCAGGAGTGATTTTACTACACCACTGTGCATAATGGGACTTGAGCATCCACGAATTTTGGTATCCATAAGAGGTCCTAGAATGAAACCCTTGCAGATACCAAGGGCCCACTGTACTGAAGGACTTGCTGCCTTAGTCTTTTCGACTCAGGAACATGAAGAAGAAGCCTCCAGGTTCTGAAAAGCCAGCAGGATTTTGATGGCCAAAGAGCATATCATTCTTCATGCAGTTGAAAACTAGTTCTGTACAATATTCCACTGCAATTTCAGTTTTTAGGCAGGTCTAAAATATGAAACTCCAGAACAATGTGGTATTGATTTATGAAATAATTGTAGGTGCATCAAGTAAATTAGGCCTTTTCCATATGATGACACTTGCCTACGTCATCCTATTGAAATCCCGGCAGCACCTCTGCTAGGATGCGAGCATGTCCCCAATGCTTCCCTCCACACTCAACTGGCTGCCTGCAGAAGGGAGTACGAGGGACATACTCCTTCCTTCCCCACTGCAGCCAGTCTTCTTTCCATGCTGCAGTGGGGAAGGAAGTATGTGATCACACTTCCAGCCCTCCTGCAAGGCTGGTGGCAACGGAAGACTCACACAATTGGGGACCATTTACGGAGTTTTTCCATCAATGTTATACCCCATAATCACACCAGCTGGCAATGCAAGAAGGGTGGGACTGTGATGATGCCATGTGGAAGCATCTTCACTGTCCCGCTCCTCTTGCGTCCCCATGCCAGGAGGACACCATCCTTCAGAAAGGGCCCTAGGTGTAAATTACCAGTATTTATTTTGTTTTATTAAAATTAAAATGTCTTTTCCCCCTCCAAATGAGATGCCTCAAGCATCTATCAAAGCATAGAAACAAATGTTAACAACAGCAATAATCCCACCTACCTGCCCTGTCTTTCTATCTCTGTATTATGGCCATGTATATAACATAGAAAAACACGGTAAGAAAGCAAATAATACAGCAACCTTGCTGGAGCTAAGCAGCATATCTGAGTCTGTTCAAAGCCTGGATAAGAAACAGTTTGTGAACTCCTTTAATGCCACCTTGAGGTAAATGTTGCTGTTGGTTGTTGTTATTTGTTGCTGTAGTTTTAGGATTTTTTTTTTAAGTGCTAGGCAATGTTTGTATTGTTCCAAATCATTCAGTGGCAATTTCTAGCGCAGGCAGCAACATTTTATTCCCATATACAGAGTGCATTTTTAATATATTGTATTGCTGTTACATTGGAACAACAAAAAATCCCAAGGGACTGCATGTTTACATTAAGTTTACAAAAAGATTTTTAGAACACTGTTTCTGTAAAAAAGAAGGCATGCCCATACTGGGCTCAAGATCGAGACCCAATCATGAGTAAAGGAACTGAAGAGATCAGCATAATGATGGACCAAATTGCCTACAGTGTCATGATTGCTGAATAATTATTGTTACCAGCAATGTCATACAGCTTCGTTCATCCTCTTTCCCTCGTTATCTTTTGCAGGATCTGAAAAACAAAAAATGGCAAGGCTATGTAGCAAAACAACTATGCACCAACTCATAATGGGCAAGCAGCAATGTTGCATAATCTCTCACTTCTTTGCACTAGTCTAGAAGAGCCTCCTGTGTTTCATCCTGACAGAAATGTGACAAATATCAGGATGAAGCATCCTTTCTATGCTTGCATGTCGAACCTTTGCTCTGCCTACTGCATCTAGCACAAGGCAAACAGAATTCCATCTCTGAGGCCTACAAGGATCATATTATAAAGCACCAAAATAGCAGATATCTTGGCCTATCTTGTTCTTTATACATGTAGTTATTCCAGCTGTTAAAAAAGAAAAAGAGAAACCTGGATACACAAGGCTATGCTTTTGGGCACGTAGTGGAATGAACAGATCTCTAAAGTAGAATACATAAGTATCAAAGTGGCTTTTTAAAAAAACCGTTTTTCCAGTCTCCAAAAATGTTTAATTTTTCAGGTAAGATCCTGCACTAATTCAATACAATTCACTGGGTTCTTAATCAGAAAGCATGAAATAGCTTTTGATGTTTCCATTCTCCCTTCAGTGCATAGTTTATAGAGACATAAGTAAAATAATAAAGTTTTCATCACTGTGAATCAGTGTAGCAAAGGCCCAGTGAGCAGACTTTTATTTCTTGGGTTGGTAGGTTTTCAGGGAAGGTGTCATGACACACATATTATTTGTTATGGATATCTCCCATGCTTGGTAAAAGGGATGGGGTGGTAATAATTATTTGGGGCCATCATCCATCGAAGTAATTTAATTCCTAAAAAATGTCACTGCCTTCTTTGTTAACATTTACATGGGTTCCACAAGCAGCCCAAATTGCTTCTTTAACATTTTGCAGTACATTCAACACTGATATGGAGTTGTTGGAAAGACTTGTGAGCAAAAGTTAAAGAGCTTGACCCATTTTTCTCTAATGCTGTGTGTTGCAGAGTAAGCTATGTATAAATAGGCAGCAAAAACTTTTTTAAAAGCCCTGGTAGTGGATTGTCAATGACTCTCATTTGACAGAGGCAGGTACGTTTCAAATTCTGAAAGTAACATAGGTGTGAGGAAAAGGGTTGTTCAATATTTCTCTCTGAAATATTGACACATTAAGCTCCTCCAGAGTTTGTTCCTCCTGCATGATTCATCTAAAAGAATCGAAGCATATGCTCTCCTATTTTTATTTCATAATCTCTAGGTGAAACCCCTTTACTCCACTAAGTTCACCATGGCAAAGTTCATGATCAGTGCTTCTGGTTACATTCACTTATAGCTTCAGAAGCAGGAATGGTTATCCAATATATAAAAGTCAAAGTTTATCTGTTTGTCCATGTCAGGCAGAGAAGACCTCATATGATTAGCAGGCTGTGAAAATTCTATGGGATCCTGAGATTGACAGTTTAGGGAGGGGCTTTTAGAATTCTCGGCCAGAGAGCTCTTGGGTCTGGCCAGTTCCTATGGAGACAAGGCCTAGCAGCAGGAAGCAGGAGGACAGAGTATTCCCTCAGCAATCAAACCTCTGTATGTTAATAACTCTGAATACAGATTGGATTGAGGAATATGGGGGAAAGTTACAGCTACTGAACAAGGCAGCTGGGGAATTAGAGACACAGGATCTCAAATCTTTCTAACAAGTATTACCTATGAGAAAATAAAATCCCAGGCAATGCTGGGTAGATACACTAGTTATCCATATTAATGTTGTTTTGCAGCAACCTTTGGACTTGTCAGATGGACATGTTCTTTTAAATTCCCTGTTACTTGGAAATTAAACTTACAGTCAAGAAAAATGGTTCCTTTACTGTGCCCACTCCCATTATTCAAGGGATTGAGGACCTTAAAATCCTTTCAACATTTGAAAGTATGGTATATCAATTATAAATTCATATGGCTATACATCTGGACTTTTGTTCATGGTTTACTGAAATTTTTGCATAGCTTTCGGAATGTCATATTTTCATGTTCATTGTGTGCCTTACTCCTCTGTTCCTGGGCAGGCGGGGGGTAATCGTTTTCTCATTTTTGTGTGTGTGTTTATTACTGTCATATGATTTTTGCACAATAAAAATAAGTTTTAAAGAAACAAGATCAGTGCTTTTTAAAAAAAACTTGTTTGTGCCGGGAGATGATTTACAACACCAGCACAAAATTATCTCCGGAACCGATGCTCTCTGGACAGAGTGTCTCAGAGGCAATCATAAACATAGTAGAGTTTCCAAATAGCAAAAATTGTGTGCAGCAGAGTACAACTACAGCATCAGCTCTGACCCCTCTACCCACTGGTTAGTAACTCATAGACACAGAGTGTGTTATCCAAAATACCTGGAGGCTTTAATCTTCACAGTTGCAGTATATACATCTATACACAGGATACCCACATCCACAGGCAGAGATTCAGCACAGACACATCAAGCAGAGATTTGGAGTCAGAGGGACAGAGTTCCAGATACAGAGAGAGAGAGCAAGCATTCCCGCTCCTCTTTTATACACACCTGCTTGCTGGTCATCATTCAGGATCCTTGGCTGATGCAACCCCTTGCCATGATTTCAATTATCATGACTCAGCTCTTACTACATCTCCCCTAGGCAACGTGTCATCACTTGCTAAGTCATTCCCAAGTATTCCATATGCCCATCAAATGGTATTTTCACTGGGGCAAATGTCACCACATTTTTATCCAACAGTTTATTAATCCTGATGCAATTTTAAAGCAAACTAACTGGAGGGTAAGAAGATTTTCTTCCCTCCTTTCCCTTCATCTCCCTTGCCCTCTCTCAGACCCTTTCCGCAAAGCATTTGCCATGCAAAAGGAGCTTTGTGCAATTGTGAGGAGTGATCTGCACGACACACTCATAATCGTGTGATGCTCCAGGGGCCGGCAGGCGCCAATCGTACACCTTTTCATTTTTGGTTGGAAACCGAAAATAGTGCATGATCGCGTATTGCTGCCGGGCCACGTGCGCACTTACCTGGCATGCAGAGCCTCTGGAGCTGCACCGGTTGTGCTTCATGCCCCAGCACAACCTGGGAAACTCCCAGGCTGCACTGCGGAAGGAAGAGGCGGGGCTCTCACACGAGCAGGCAGGTCGTGTGGAGCCGAAGGACCCCAGACGCAAGAGCCTCTCGCCAGAGGCTGCTCGCACGATCCCCGCACCCCAGCGCCGGACGAAGGTAAGGTGCAGAAAGGGCCTCAGTGTTTCAGATGTTGTTGGCAACTATATTTCTGGCCAGGTTCTCAGTTCTACACATTTGCTGTTATTGCAATTAATTAAATTGGCCTGCAGCTGTTCCAGTTCAGCAGGGACAGTCCCAATCTTCTACTGTTCAGCTTTTTCAACTGCATTTTAAAAAGTCCCAGTTTCTCTCTTCTCCTCACACTTTCTCACTTTCTCCCCTGCTTATTTGATTGCTGCAAGCTGAGTTCATGATGCAAAATAGTTTGCACTCAATTGACTCAGCAGGGGGGTGGAGGAGAGAAGGGGGAAGACTTGCCCTTCCAACTAGGCTGAGGCAAAAGCAAACTGCTGCATCCTCTCCTAGCTTGTTTGTTCTTTTTCATTAATAACTTTTGCCATCTTAACTATATTCTGATGTTCCTTGACCATATGTATCCTGGTTTTCATCTGTGGAATGTTGGAGAGTATGTGAATATAATGAAAGCCACAAATCCCTTTGTTTTGTGGGAATTATATTCACTTATAAAATAGTGATAGATATGACTTATGCACACCATGCTTGCTAAATTTTACTGGCTTTACCAATTTGCATGGACAAGACTCCATTTGGACAGAGTCAGCCACATTATTATGTCCTATTTCTTTTTGTGTGTGTGGATTCCTTTGTCTGTCATACACAGTACAGTCCTCTGCCTTCCTCCCTTCCTCCCTCCACCAGCTTTCTCCCAGCTTCTAATCCCTGTTAAATATTTTGAAATGTTTGAAGCAACTTCCCAATACCTGGTCAGACCCCCCTGAGAACTATCATGTTGACATTCTACCTTTTCCTGAAATCTAGCTGAAAAAGTTAATCAGTCTGCTACTAGGTTACCCTGTTTTCAAAGTAATTCTCCCAGACTTATTTTTTATCCCCATGGCAGTTCCTGGGTGAGCTGACTTGGAGATGATAATGGGGCCATTTCCACACTAGATTGTTACAGTGCTAATATTCCACTTTCAACATCCTATGGAATCCTGGGGTTTTCACTTTAGAGAGGGGCCTAAACTGCAAACCCAGGATTCCATAGGATATTGAAAGTGGAATAATAGCACTTTAACAGTCTAGTGTGGAAATGGCCTAGGTCACCTACTTCCTGCTGTCTTCATCGTCGTAAAAAGAGAGATTTCACAACTGGCATAAATAATCTTCTATGATAGGCTTTCACAAAGCAGTCCTCCCTGATCGATATGATACTTATTTGTTTATGTCACTGAGGGTAATTAAACATCTTTATAAGTTTTACCAAAAGATATTGGGCACCTGGGGTTTTCTTTTAGTGTTCATTCTCCTGATGTCAGAAGAGTCATGTTAGGTCCAGGAACAGAGTGTCTGATGTCTTGAATAAAGAACCTTCTGCAACCTAGAAGTTTTAAAGTGTCTATTTGATCATTCCACTTAACTAGGGAATAATGAAAGGCAAGATGGTTAACTAAACTTGCATTAAAAAAAAAAAGGCCCTTTGTGTAAGTTTTTTATAAGGTTGACTTCTGTATATAGCCTAGAAGTCAAAATATAGACCCAAAAAACTTGGGTCGACATATCCATGGGTCAATGTAGGTACTGTACATTAAGTCTTATCAAAAAAAAAAGGAACCATCCCTTTCTCTGAGTAGAGTGCTGAAAGGCGAGAGTTTAGTCTGCCCTTGGTGAACCTCAAAGAAGCACTGACCCCCTTCCACTGTTTCTGCCACAGCACCGCTTCTGGCTTTTTTGAATGCCTGGGTAGAAAATGGTGGCGGCAACAGCAGCTCTTTGGCACTTCCCCTCAAAAGAGCACTAAGGGGGTCAGTGCTTAGTCCACAATGGACTAAGCTGTCACCTTTCACCTCTCTATTCAGAGAAGGGGATGGTTCCTTTTTTGATAAAAGTTAATACTGTAACATAACTTTTTATTAAATGGACGATGTTACTTTTAATAAAAAAAAAACCTTAAATAATTTTTAAAAAGCCATCCCCTTCTCTGAGTAGAGTGGTGAAAGGCCTTTCCACATGCCTGGGTGGGAAAATGATTGTGGTAGCAATCAGGGGTAGCTGGCCCCCTGAGCTGGCACTGGAGCTTTCCCCTCTCAATAAAACAACCCTTAACTTAAACATAAGTCATATCAAAATCCATAATTTTGGCCTCAAAATCTACCCTTAACTTATATGTGAAGTCGACTTATCCACAAGTATGTATGGTGTATGTGACCTGCCAGTCAGTCTCTCTCTCTCTCTCTCACACACACACACACACACACATATATATATATATAGCACACATGAAAGATGCTGCTCCAGAGACTAGGACAAGGAGCAATGGATTCAAGCTGTAGGAAAAGAGATTCCACCAGAAGCTCAGGAAGAACTTCCTGATGGTCAGAGCTGTCCAGCAGTGGAATATGCTACTTCAGAGTGTGGTGGAGTCTCTTTCTTTGAAGGTTTTTAAACAGAGGTTGGATGGCCGTCTGTTGGGAGTGTTTTGATGTGGGTTCTTGCATGGCAGGGGATTGGACTGGATGGCCCCTGTCATGTCTTCCAACTCTATGATTCTATGACAGAGCATGTGTTGTGTATTATAAATGACAGTCAGGTTCAAAGGTCAGGACAGCTGATAGACATGCTGGAACTGGGGACAGGGAATATGCTCCTAAACATGCAGCGAATTGGTTGATATTTAAATGCTGATAATCCTTCACTAACATAGACAATGGAAACCTTCACATGAATCCTATTGCATGAATCCTATTGTTACTCTGATCTAGAATACACCCAATGAATCTGCCTATTGAAGGCTTATCTACATGTTAACTCACCATTCAACAATTGATAAGTGGGTATACTCCAGATGGGACTAACTAGAGGTTTCAGACCCATCCAAACTTAAGCCATAGTCCACAGTTGGGTAAGGTTGACTGATAATTTGGAAGTCCTCTCTTGAGATGCCTGACTTGTCCACAGAGCTGACATCACATATTAAATAATGTTGAATGAATGCAACATATAGAAAGAAAGATCATGTCAATAAATATGCTGCAATAATGAGATAATTTTTCAGATTTGAACCAAATAGCCCCTCCCTTGAACACAGCCAGACAATAGTTGTTCCTAGCAGAGTCTATAGGAAATGTGAGATGATTTCTGTAGATGTTTATAGAAAAACAAAAATGAAACTGGGCTGGGTCTCTTTCTTTTCATGTGGAATCAGAGAATTATATATACAAAACCAGAGAGCATATACTTCAGTTAGCAAGTTTTTCCCTACTCTCAAGTAATTTTTTAACAAAACAAAAGCTTAAACTTGACTTTTTTACCCTTTTGCTTTTTGTGGTGATGCATAATATCTATATATTCATCTGACTAACCAAAGTGCAGCATCAACAGTATAAATAATTCTATAGCATGCTGCATAAATTAAGGTTTAATTTGAAGTTCAGGGTGAAGAATGATCATTCAGCTTTGAAGAGGCTACCATTTGTTTCACTGCTCCTCTGTGCAATCGTTGAAAGGACTCAGCTGGAAGGGGCTGTACAAGGCATCAGCATAAGAAGTGAATTTCAGGTTTTAGTACATCATAAGAACTATTGTGAGAAGATATAGCGGCCAAAGCAAGAGGATAATGAAGCTAATAAATCTCTCAGATTATAATTATGTCAGAAATATATTTGAGGATATTTCCTAATTAAAAGTTGTTTTAGGGCTCTTAGTTAAAGAGCAACTAACTATTGAAATAAATTCCATGGAATCTTTAAAACACAGTGTTGATTACTGTGGTCCTAAGCATCCTTTCCAGATGGGAAAGAAGTCCCTTTGAACTCAATAAGTCAACACATCTAGCACTGAACTATAGCAATGTTTCTTGAGCTATCTGGTATGGGGACCAGATTTTTTCCCATTGTACCATATTTCTCCCCATTGGCTACAGTTGTTTCTTTCTTTCCTGGAAACTCACCAGGGATAGACAACCAATGGGTAAAGGACATGTTTTGATCCCTGCACCACCACTTTGAATATCACTGCACTACAGAATCACAATTTACTATCCAATCATGCACAAGAAGTCATGTTCAGATAAAGAGATTACTTTAGAACACCCTCCCACAATCTGATGCTATTCAGATGAGTTGGACCACAACTCACTCCTATGCTGGCTAGGGATTATGGGAGTTGTAGTCCAATACCTCTGGACAGCACCCAGTTAGGGAAGGCTTCCCAAGGGCTCTTACTTGAAAACATATCCTGTTGCAAATACTTACAATTTACTGTAAGTACAGATTATCAGAGCTTCTGGTTAAAGTTGATTATTAGCACTTCTAATGTTGAAACAGAGTCCAGTTTCACCTGCCTTGCAGCAACCTCAGAAATCTAGGCATGGCAGATAGCCCCCCTGGAAATTCAGAGCCCCATCCCTTAAGCAAATATATATACTTGGGAACTAGAAAAGGTTTCAAATCTGAATGGAAGACCCTCACCATGAAACTCCTTAAGAAAACCCTTTAAGGGAACTGCTGGGAGTAGAGAAGATGTTTACCACTGAAAAGACTGTTGGTGATTCCACTTAACCCAGAGAATAATGCCATCATGCAATTGCATAGGAAACAACAAGAGTAAGAAGCTTCAATTGAGGGATTAAAATGAAACTACAGTAGAGTCCCGTTTATCCGATGTTCGGTTATCCGACCATCCGGATTAATCGACGTCGCGACGGCCTGGGGGCATGGCTGTGGGCATTTCCACACCCCCAGACACGCCCCCCAACACGCCCCCAAAATGGCAGCCGCCACGGGCGTCTGGGTAGTCCGACCCTTTCTGTTATCTGACACTGCGGCCGCCCGTTTGGGTCGGATAACCAGGACTCTACTGTACATGTCATCAAAAGACACATGGCGATGTACAGAATGCAAACTCTTCCCCAACCCAACCCATGGTTGTATAATGGTAAGATGCAAAACAAAACAGTATAATACAATCATAAAACAGTTGAAAAGGCAATAAAATAGGAAAAGGGAAACTATCAACATGCACCCACAGAGCAATTGACTTGGATCACTTTTTCTTCAGAACATACACCTCCTCATATGATGTCCAAGATCAAGAAGTCCTGGGGCCAATGGTGCTCCAATTATCACTTGCACTTGGAAACATTACATTTTTCACCTATAACTCTCAAAAAATCCATTCCACAACATGGCCTTTAATCATGTTGGCTGAGGGATTGTAGGAGGGACAGTTCAAAAAGATAACATTTTCTGCAAAATACAGTTCTTCATCACGACCTGAACTCAGTGGCCTTAGTAGACTGAGGTCATTACAAATTTAGAACTAAATCCAATTCCCAATCCAAACTAGAATGGATGCTGAATGACAAATCAAGACATGTATGGATCTCACTGATTCAATGATCTAATCTAGCTGGGACCAGCAGTTGGTATTTGGTTCCAGGAACTAACATTAAAGCAGTAACTAATAGTAGGATAGGCCTCTGTGTTGCTGTGGATTGGCACATGGACCATCTATTTTGCACATAATCCTCCCCACTTCCAGTTGTGGCAGTTTTAGAAGATTTTTTTTTAATGAAAATATGAGCCTATGCACGGAAAAAGTGTTAGATACTTTATAATTTATTTGCTTTTTTAAAAGAACTATTCTCTTTTTTGTTGTTTTTTCATTGACAGTTTTTACACACTCACCAATGCGGCATCAAAATTTACATGTATATCTCAAACAGTTCCACATCTACACTGAAGACATTTTCCCCTATCAGAAAGCCTTATTGGTGACCAAACCATGTACTTGGCAACACCATTTAGGTCTTTAGCAACTCATCTGTGTGGAAGGAAATTCCCCAGCTTCCAGAAAATCAAGATAATCACACTGGCAATTGTACATGCCTGATTTTCAGATTTGGGGCTCAGTTTTATATCAGTATGTAGATAATGTTTAGCTGGCTCATTTAACAGTACAGGTCAGACTCATGGATGAGTTATACCTGGGCAATTAACATGTTGTTTTGCCAACAGCAGCACAGGTCCATTCCTGCATTTCGGTCATCTCATGGATCTGCTTCTGTTGCTTCCAAGGTGCCACTCATGCAGCCACTTGTGTGCAGAGATTGGAAGGTCATTGTTTGGACTACAGTTCTATAGTTGGAGCATAAACTTCGATTATAGTTATATTGATGGATTTTCCCTGAAGTCTTACTGATCTGATTCTGTCAGACTGTATATTTATCCTTTGACTGCTTTTGCTACCACTCTCCTCACTGTTAACACCACCCCATCTTTCTTAGATTTTCATTTCCTGAGCAAGACACTATGCAATTATCTGACCCAAAATGTCCTAGGAATGGAAGCTGATATAGGTCTTACCAATTTGTAATTTAAGACATGTCTACTCAAGATTAAGCCCCAATGCAGAAGTTCTTGCAATGCGGAGTACAACTCATTTCTTAAACAAGGGGAGGTGGGTGTTTCTGAAGTCAGTGAGATGGTAAATCTGCTTCAATTTTTAATCTGAACTTTAAAGGACCTAACCAAAATAAGTCCCCAGAATCCCCCAAATTGATAGGTCCTTTAAATTTGGACTAAAATCTGAATTCACCTCCAAAATGACATTGGAGAAATTCACCTTCCCTGCCTTAAACTATTTGTTCTCTCACTTTGATCCAAACTGCTGCAGCTTCATTATATTATCTTAAAGGTTGCACAGTGCTTCTTTGATATTAGTAAAGGCCACCTTGATGCTGTGGGCTATAAAACTCTGAAGATCATTGGATCTGAACTTCACAGTTGGATACCATGCCTCAGTGATTAGCAATTTTAGGGGCTAAGAAGTGGGGGAAACACAAAGGCAGGCATTTAATACTTTTCAGTTGCTGATCCTCAGGAAGTTCATGTCATATCTGTATACCAGAACAATAAATCTGTAAAGCACATTCTGTTGTGAAGTTTTTCTATAGGTACTCCAATAATAAGCATTTTTTCCCGTATGGGATCGTTTAAAAAAGATAGATGCATGCATAAGACAATTCAGCTCTTTTCCCTCTTCCATTTCTGATTATTGTTTGTATTCCTTCTTGTAACACCAAGGGCAAGTCTTCACTACCAATGCAGAATACCAAAAAACTGTTCTGGCTTCCAGCCAAAGAATCACAGGAGTTGTAACTTTAAGTGTATAGACTTGTCCTTAGGAAAGGAATCAGAATTTTTTTATATTGTCCAGGTAACAGTGCATATGATGAAAAGCGAAAATTTGTGCTACGGAGCTAGAATAACTAACAGAAATAACCTATGAATTTCAGCTTGGAGGAAGAGGAGGAAGATAATGACGATTCTAAGCCTTTGGAATGTGAGAATGAATCTGAGAATATCTCTTGATTAATAAGCTGAAGGTGATTTGGACATACAGGTATGTCTTGGTTAACAAAGTAGATGTGTTCCTGAACATTGCTTCTTTAACAGAAAATTTGGTATAAGAGGCAGAAATAACATGGAAAATATCAGGATAGGTTCCTACACCACAAAAGAAGGAGAAAGAGGAGGAGGAGGGGGGAGGGCACATTTCAGTATGTTTCAGCAAAATTCCACCCTCCCTCCCAAAAAAACAGCTAATAATACACACATGAGGAAACAGCTCATATAAACCTTGCATAAGTAACCAAAATCATTTTGAGCCATCTAGAGACTACTAGCTTCTTCCACAATGCATGCAGGGATGATGATGATGATGATGATGATGATGATGATGATGATGATGATGATACAACTCTCATCAGCCTCCATTTTCCATTTGCTTTCCATTTTTGTGCCCAGACTTATAGATCCATGCTTTTTAACTTGCTGGTGGGAGGCAGGTGTATCTCCTCGCCTCTTTTCTCTGTCTTTCTGTTCACCCACACTCAGGGTTTCTGGAGGCAAATGCTAGTTACCTTGCCTTTTTAGGCAGACAGACTGCTATATTTCTCCAGCCTTCCTTGACCATCCTGCATCCAGCAAGCGAGAGGATAAGAAGGAAAAGGGGGAGGAGTCTGGCCAAGTGTAAAAACACTTTGGCCATTTCCACACTAGACTATTACAGTGTCGTTATTCCACTTTCAACATCCTATGGAATCCTGGGGTTTGCAGTTTAGGGAGAGCCCTTCAAAGGCCCCTCTCTAAACTGCAAACCCCAGGATTCCATAGGATTTTGAAAGTGGAATAATGGCACTGTAGCAGTCTAGTGCAAAAATGACCTTTGTGAAAAGGATCTTCTTTATCAGAGACATTAACTGAAGCATGCTTGTACTGGAAAAACCCACACTGGGTCACAATTTGTCAGGAACCTTCTTCATTTTTTTCATCTGATTACGCTCACTAGCTCTGATGAGCAGAGCTAGCCTGTTCGTCCTCACTCTCTTTCATTATGTGGGGGATTTATCATGACTGAACAGGCCTTTTTCTCTGCAGACAGGGTTAATATATCTTTGTGTCCAACACAAGCAAAGAACTATGACTACTAAAGCTATGAAATGTGGCACACAGAAGCCTGCTTCAATGAGGGAAAAATCCAAAACAGTTCTTAATTCTTGGCAAATTCTGATAAGTGCTGAGAGAATTAAATAATCATCACAAATGACGTGCCTCTTTCATAGGTTTCAAAAAAAAGGCACCATGCATAAATATCCTCTTCCTCAAATCACTTGTCCCTGATATGGGCAATAATTGTCACAGTGGCAACTGGTAACGTTCATCTCAACTAGGTGCTGAATCTGCTTTGGGATTTAGGCCATTTCTGTACTACATTGTTATAGGGCTATTCTACTTTCAACATCCTGTGGAATTCTGGGGTTTGTAGTTTGCTGAGGCCCAAGAGCTGGGGCCCAAGGGCTGAAAATTCTAAATGCCCCTCCCTAAACTACAAACCTCAGGATTCCATAGAGGAATAATAGAACTATAACAGTGTAGTGTGGGAATGGCCTTAGTCTCAAATTCAACATGATATCCAAGTCCCTCCCCTTAAATAGGTTCAGGCCCTTTGACCATTGGCAGTTTCTCCATCTCTGATAGGCTATCCTAAAATAATTCTCCTTGACTGGCAAGATTATTATTTAACTTAACCCTTTTAAGTTATATACTCAGAGGACACTGGATATCCGGGGTTTCTTTTAAGTGTTCATTCTCTTGATGTTAACTTAGAAGAGCCATGCCAGGTCAATCCTATTCCAAGGGTCATGAACCATACGTGTGATGCCTTAAATAAATAATTTTCTGGAACCTAGACACGTTAAGATGCTAATAATTCTACTCCTTCAAAGCTCAATGTAAATCCAGGAGCAGATGCACCTAGTTGAGGGATAGAATTCAGCATTTTGGAGAGCTCCTGTAAAATCTTATATTTAAAACCCAGAGACTATTCACAACATCACTGGCATGGTGGACACCAGCCACTATGGGCTGATTTGGGAGCATGGCCCAGATATTGCCAACCTTGCACAGGACAGCAGCCACATTCATGTGGCATTTTGGAGTTATGAACTGTACACGTAATTCTTAGACAAGCAGATCTCTAAAACTCTGGATTTGAAATAGCGTTTCCATACACTAGATTGTCTATATTCCCTACATACTTGAAAGATCAGAAAGCAAAATTTAATATAAAATGTATTACTGGCTGTGTTTGAAGAAAATGTGTCATGATTCTGGTGGGATTTAAAGTTTCCTGTGTTTTGGCAATCAGCTTGCATGACTTGATGAATTGATGACATATTACAAAAAATAAATTGTTTAATAAACCAGAAGTGTTAATTAGCTAATGCAGGAAGAAACTAGTATAGAAATTGGACTCAGAGCTCACCAGTTATATGTAACCAATGTATTAATACTTTAGCAAGCAATTCTATACTCAGTATATGCCAACTGGGGCCAATAGCAGTTTTCCAGATGTTGTATATGTGCTTCACTCATGCAGTATCAGTGCACACAGAATATGGTGGCTATTTCACTGCTGTAGAGGAGGGTAAAATTCTCCCTACCATCTCTGCACTATTGGATTGCTGTATTAAGATATCAAATGCACAATTACTTTTTTTCAGCCCACTATCAATATACCAAGAAAGAGGAATGCAAGGATCTGGAAGCAGCTAAATCCTCAAGCAGCTAAAAATTGGGGGTGTTTGGCAAAGCAAAAATTCATCTGAAATATAAGCCCTACAAATACTAAGATGCAATACAGTCAGAGGTATCAAATAGCACAATAAAACTAGGCTTCCCAATCTTAAATCTGATTATAATGGGTCTTTACAGAACGGGTGATTATGTTCCTTCCCATCAATAACTAAAACCAATCAATAAGCAATATGATTTAAATTTCAGAAGAACAAATCTTGCCAGAATATAAAACAAACAGGGGGAAAATGTATGTACTTTGGGATCTCAAGGGATTTCTTCTTTTCCATTTGATCTCTGTACAGTTGAACCTCCAGGTTCTCTAGGATCAGGGGAGCAGGACCCTCACAAAAGTAGAAAAATTGCAAATATGAAGATGTGGGGGGGGCACTGAGGGATGGTGGGGAGAATTGGCACCCAGGGTCCAAACCAAGTCAGGGAAAGGAAAGGGAAAGAGGATGGGTTGGCGTGATAGCTCTATACTTCCAGGTAGGGATGGAATGAATCCAGAATTTACTGAATCTGGATCCAAAACCATGGAAGATTCTGGGAATCCACGAATCTCATGAATCTTGAACCTTTTAAATCCTTTTTTAAAAAAGGGTTTAAAAAGCAAGGGAAAGAAGGATAATCTTGGGCAAGACACACTCTCTTAGCCTTAACAAAAGCCTAGGCAAAAGCAAACCTCCCTCTAAAAAAATGTGGCCAGGACAATTGTCCTAGTTTTGCCTCAAGATTTCCCCAGATTGAAAATGGCATGAAGACCCTTTCTGCACAGGTAGAAAAATGTGGATTAATCCCACATTTTCCTGCCTGTGTAAATAGGGCCACATACTACAGTAGAGAGATAATCCACGTCAAAACTGGATTTTCATTGCATAGCTCCTTATGACATCCTGGACTTTGTAGTTTGTTGATGCACCAGCACACTTTGGCAGAGAAGGCTGTGATACCTTGTAAAACTCCAAACCCCAGAATTGTGTCTGAAAGAGCTTTACAAGGGAGCTATGCAAAGGAATGTTTCAGCTGTCCTTGAAATCTCAAGCCTGTAGCTTCCAGTCAAGTGCTGAACTTAAATATGAAATGTTCAATTTAAATATTTTAGAATATAACCCCAGCTGTAATTTCTGAAACTGTTAGCAAAGGCCATTATTACTCCAAGGGAAAAATTCACCTACTTGCTATCTCCCTTTGTGTGTCTAGTCTCCCAAGTTTTCAGGTGTCCTGGTCTCCTAGGTTTTCAGGCGTCCCAGTCTGCCAGGTTTTCAGGAGTCTCAGTCTCCAACAAACTATTTGAGTGGTGGATTCAAAAGATTTGGTTTGCCTATTTTGGCACAGGGATTCGGATTCACGAATCTTGAATCCCTGCCAAGGATTCAAGGATTCAGTTGTCCCCACCCTGCTTCCAGGAACAACTAATAGAGGTAAGAAACAAGATGGTATAATGCTATGAGATTACACCTCGACCTTCTCCAACCCTTTCCAGAAGTATTGGGCTATAACTACCATCATCCCTAGAGAGATACCATAGATCAAAACAACTAACCTTTCCACATACCTCTTTGCTTGTGATTAAACTGAAGGATTTACCAGGCTGCAGATGGACTTTGATCCAATTCAACAAGACCATTTTAAGGTTTTTATAACGTTTTTCCTCACAGATGGAGAAGCTATTTTAAGATGTAATTATTTCTTAATTGTGTATGTATGTATGTGTGTGTTTAAAAATTAAGAGTGAATAATTACACTTGTTATTTAAAAAAAAATCAGAATGCTATAAACCAAATGTTGTGTTTGTTATGTTGACCCCAGCTTATGGTGATCTGATCATAATGTATTCTTGACAAGATTTATTCAAAGGATGCTTGCCACTGCCTTCCTTTTAGGCTGAGAGATTGTGACTTACCCAATGTGACTTACTCACTGATTTTCCATGGTTTATCAGGGAGTTGAATTTGGTCTTCTGAAATCCTAGTCCAACACAACACCATGCTGGCTCTTAGCCAATGGCCCATGGTAAAAACATACTCTCCTCCCCATCATCTGCTTGTCACCTTCACAGCCACAACAAAACATATAGTAGCAGGATGAGACACAGCATGAGCCAGTTCTTAAAGCATGTGTTGTTCCTTATCCACCATTCAATGAGTCTATGTTGTACTTCAAAAGGAGTGAAGCTATCCATCATTAAGTCACAACCATAATGTCATGTAGCTATATCTAACCTATTGAAAAACGAGTTTGTTACAAATAGCTAATTATTTCTGAGTAGTTATTTCCATGTGCTGGGTTTTGGACTTGCCTTTCAATGTTCTGGACTTTCGTTTGTTGAATCAGTCATGGAAGTCCTCTGGTATTTATTGTAATGGGATTCCTGTCACTGGTCGGGATAGCCAGCAGCCTTTCTATGGCTGAGAGTTAAATTGGATACCTGAACTCACAGTGAGCCAGCAAGCTGGCAGGCTGGTAGAATAGTTGGCAGGGATGCCTAATTTGACTGATTCAAATGGCTGCTTAATTGGCTGTTGATCCTGATCAATAAAGTTATGGCCCTTATTTAAACTCCAATTAGTGTGCTGTCTCCTAATTAGTGTGGCAGGAATCAAGCATCAGTTATGAACATTTGATAGGCAAAGAAGATCTTACAGTTTAAATTCACATTCTTCTTATAATTAGAAATAAAATAATTTTCACTACTATTCATTTAAGAAAACTTGTTTGCAGCATTTTTGCGTTTCTCATTTTCACAGGTTTCTGCACACTGGATTTAATGTTTTTTTCCAGAAGTGATTAAAATATCCCCTTATAGTTTGTTCGGTTTTTTTATACAACACTGCATGAGGGATTGATCCCAAACCAAAAAAAAGGATGGGTTATGTTGTGATAACAGCAAGCTTGACATTTTGGTGGCATTTTATTAAATGACTCTGCAAGGGATAGGTAACAAGGTACCTATGGCTACCAGACAAAGACACATATTCATTGTCCTGAAAATAGATCTGTTTTCAGTAGTGAAGTCACTGAAAGTTCACAGTTACCTAGTTCTGAATGAAACCTGCAGGAGCTTACAAAGCTCAAATGTACTGCAAATCAAATATCATTGCCCTGAGAAGTTATTCTGCACCCCAGTGTTAACCTGAGACTTTATCCATGAAGAACAAGATTTATTTTTAATTTAACATTGGGTAGCCAATGTTTACCTACTTCAGAGTCTTCAAAAGTTATTTTGGGACTATAAATCCCAGAATTCCCCCATTAACACAGTCGTGATCCTGACTCCAGGTAGTCTGTTGCTCCTTCCAGTGTAATAGAATCTATCATATAAGTAACTATTTACAAGCATGGATATGAAAAATTCTTATAACAACAAGCCTATGTTCCTGGTGGAGCAGGAGGACCGCATGCCCATTCATTGGTTGGCACTCCTGGCAGTCGTAACAGGCTTCAATATGCAAGGAGCACACAGTTCTTACTCTTGGGTCCATGGACTCTTAAGGGATCTAGCAATGAGTTTCAGGGAAAAGTTTATTTAGTGGAAAAAATGTTTTCCATAGTTTTGTTCCTGCTAGTTTAAAAATTGTGAATTTTTTTTGTTACTGCAGTTTAGGCCTACCCCTAAAGTTATCTAGATATCCCTAGATATCTTTTTGATATCAATAATTTGGCTCTCTTCCACCACCCCTCTCCACATGTTTGAGAGGCCCCCAAACAAGCACAGAACTAGGGTCGGCCACTAATTGCTGAACATGCCATTCTCCACCCAGGCAGGACAGAAATAGCCAGATCCTCGCTTTAGGAGATGTCTCTGCAAACACCCTTATTATGTATGCACGCTGTTTACAAAGGACTCCCTGCCCCGAGCAGGCACCCTGGCAAGCTGAATACTCAACTGCCAAGCACTGAGCATTTGCATACTCCTTGTCAATTCGGACTTAATCATGCTAAATTTTGACCTTTTCCAAGCTTTGTCCCACACCCAAAATGCATTGTTTCCCCCAAGTATGGCATAGCTTGCAGTTACATTTCTTCCTATAAAAACCACTGATTCCGAGACCATCCTTGGATCGTTCCCGTGTTCCAGACCGCCTTGCTGAATGCTTTGCTTGGTGAGCTTCCTCTCAGCTCCACATGCTGAGATACATCGAACCCCAACATCGCTCTCTATCTTCTTTCCGGACCTCAGGAATAGGTTTCGTATCACCCGAATCAACTATCCCTCTGAAAATCCCACTACCATACTCACACCTTTATTTTCCTTAGTTATCTGTGTGCGTGTGTTGCTTACATTGTGTGCCTGTGTTTAATAAAGATCATTCATTATTTCCAACATGGTTTGCTTCTTGACTTGGCCTGACCCCGTAAACATTGGGTTACAAGATCCTGCTGCGTTGCCCTGCCTCTCGTAATGCCAACCAGTACTCTTGACTAATTTCCCCATCTTGTGTAATTGTAAGGTTATTTAGGTGTCCCTCCCGGGACCCCCAGTAAACAGGATAACATTTTTTTGGGGGGTCAGATTATGTTACTGAGTACAGTGGCCCCTTGGTACCCAGTATGGTTTGGTTCCAGGACCCCTCGTGGATACCAAAATGCATGGATGCTCAAGTCCCATTACATGCAATCATATAGCAAAATGGTGTCCTTTATATAAAATGGCAAAATAAAAAAAAAAGTTTAAGAAGTACTAATACAGAGGAATGCTCCAATCTCCATGTATCTCTGAGCAACATTTTACCTCCAGCAGATTCTAACAATCCAGTGACAGCTTTATTTCATCCTCTTATAGTAGCAGTACTACCAATATGCCTAGCCCCTGTTAAAATAGGTATTGCGCTACTTTGCATACTATATCTCACTTCTGTCATGCACACAAGTGTGGCTTCCTTCTTCTGCATGAAATAAAGAAAAGTTAACAGTTTGTCCTCCTGAAGAGTGAGCTGTCATTGCTGAAATATTGATGACATCCAAAAGAAACAGTATGAGTCAAAAGTTGACCAGCATGCCCACATATCTGGAGACGCCAACATAAAATTGGCCTTTGTTCACAGTACAGTATATGGCCTTAAGTTAATATAAATCTGAATTTAGTGGCTATGATTTATGTCTTCCCACCAGGGCTGTTATTATTTAAGCATATCTTGATATCCAGGGCCATGGCTGCAATTGTTTCCTTTCCATCGATTGCCCTTGCACGACTGATACCTTTGTTATCTGCCCTGGCTCTATTGTTCCATAATTAGCTACTCATCATGAGATGAGACAAGAAGTGTTTCATTAAAGTAATCCTTTCTTTTTTTAAAAAAATGTACATTAATTTATTGGGTTCTTCTTTTTGGCCTGCAGCTGATATGTAGGTGTGTACATAGGATTTACATCTTCACATTATTTGTTTTCTGAACCATTGGACTGAAGCAGGCTCACAGCTGGTAAGAGACACTGTTTTGATGAAAGACGTTGTTTAATTATTAATGTCTTCCAGTTTTAAGGAGCTTGGATTAACTATTTAATTAGCGTTCTGTAATGATTTATTGAATGTTCCCAAATCAATTAAAAGCTGCTTACCTTTTGTTAGTTTAACAACATCAAAGGAATCTCCTGAGATCTCCACAAGTCTTCAGCTGGGTGGGGTGGAGGGGGGGAAGTAAATCATTCTTGCCTTGAAAAGATACTAGCATCCACAAAATAAGCCAGCATTAAACAAATGCTAGATCTTTACAGGTAGTAGAAATGGCAGTCAGATGTTTTGCAGCATTTCTGGCTGCCACTGGTTTGGGTGCTCTGTTGTCACAGTATCTGTCAGGGACTAGCTTGGAAGACCTTCAGACTAAAATTCTAGGGCTGCATTATGCATTGAGAAACCGCTTTCTGCATAGAAATTAAACACACACGTGGCTTTGGTACCAAGCAGAGCAGGCACCTTTCCTTGCCATTTAGGGGTGAGGGTTGCCCACTCAATATATCTGCTGCTCAAGGACTGAACAACAGAAAATGGGAGGGAGAATATTTCCCAAAAGAGACATTGGCTAGCATCTTGATGTTGTCACAGCCAACATCAAGATGCCAATGACTGCCAGTGACTTGGACCAAGCTGACCAGCTAGAGGCTACACTGAGAGAACAGGCAGTGATGATCTGAACAAATGGTCATTCTGCCAGATTACATACTTACCTGAGGTGATCTTGTCTTACCATTAGACAAAGTGAGGAGAGCACATCAGGTAGGAGATTTTAGATGCCACTGAAAGAGAATTTTTAAAAGGCATTTAATTTCTTATTACATTTATTTTTACTTTCAAGGAAGGTGCTTGTCAAATTTTCTGCCTTATACACCAATGGTTTGGGGCAATTTTCTGCCTCAGATGTTGGTTACGTACTATGTACTTTGGCTTGGATCTGTGGGGCACCATTTGGCACACTTCATCAAGCAACAAAATGTCTTCAGGTGGCCCTTATTAAGAGATGGGGCTAGTTATTCAGATCTTAATGTTTCACTTTTTTGGAAACTGAATGTCATTCCCTCAGAAGTTATGATATGGTGTAGAATATTAGGAGAGATTACACACATGCATGACTAGCATGCAACAGATTAGGTACCCTTACTCTTAAATCATGTTCTAATTCCATGAACTATGGTCAAAATACAACTCCCTTGTTGCAACAGCTCCAATGGCTGCTGGGCACAATGCAAAGTGCTGGTTGTGACCTATAAACCCCTATACAGCTCAGATCCAGATTATTTGAATGATTGTAGCTCCTTATATGAGCCTGATTGAGCTCTAAGATCTTCAGAAGAGTTCCTTCTCTCTGTTTCTTGTCCTTTCCAGGGACCTTTGATGGACAAGGGAGAAGGTTGCCTTAGTGATTGCTCCCAGACTTTGGAACCCCCACTCTAGGGAGACAACACATTGCATGGTTATAGTGCTATTATTCTATTTTCAGTCTCATATGGAATCCTGGGATTTGTAGTTTAGGGAAGGATATTTAGAATTCTCAACCAGAGAGCTCTTTGGGCTCAATAAACTACAAACTCCAGAAATCCACAGGATGTTAAAAGTAGAATAATAGCACTATAACAGTGTAGTGTAGAAATGGTTTTCAATGGTTCCTACTTTAGTCTCCTTTTGCTGGCAAGTAAAAAGTTTTCTATCCTGTGAGGCTTTTAGGAATTAACTATGTTGAACTTTTAATGGTATGCTGTGCTGTTCTGTTCACTTTTTTTAATTGTCTTTCAGTTGAATTCTAGATGCTTTTTAACTTTATAAATTGTTTGTTTTTCAAACACACAAACACAGATTTTGTATGTTTTTAACCTGTACTAGTTTTGGTAATTTGTAAGCCACCTTGAGAAGTTTTGGGAAAAATGTGGAATAGAAATGCACAAAATAAAAACAATACTTGACCACCACACAACTGAGCAATCTTTTTGCTTTACAGCATTTATAGAGATTGTCATTAAGTGGGGTTATTCAGTTGCATTCTGCTTGAAGAGAGTAGTCATCTATGATGTGTGGTCTCAAGAAAAATGGTCACCCACTTGCTTTGGCACTTCAGTGGGTCAATTGTCTCCTACAGGACCTCACCTTTCATTGCAAATAGCAGCTTGGGGTATGTGGGAGAGGAAGACTGACTGTGTTCAAAACCATGGCAGTACAGAAGAGTGAATCAAATAACCCTACATTTTGTGGTCCTGATCTTGATTGCATCTCCTCTGATAGCAAACAGACAGAGTGAGCCCAAGACTGTCAGCTGAATCTCAAAACTTAAATGCTGAAAAGCATTTAATTTTCTTTTTCCTGATATTGGTGATAGAAATTTAGGGAACCATTGCATATGTATTTCTCTATTCCAATAGAAAAGAACAAACAGGAAGCTCAGGACGAACAGTTGGGGGAATGGTGATGGTGCCCCCTATCGTTTGCCATCTGGAACAATAACCTTGCTCTTCCTGATGGTAGAACCAGCTCTGAAACTCCAGAATATTCTCCAGCTAAGGCAAAATTTGCACTGAAGCATTTAGTGTCACCTCAACTCTAGCTGAGAGTCTGCATGGTTTAGTGGTTTGACAGACTAAGACTCCAGGAGACCAGGGTTTATATCCTCACTCAGCTATGGAAACTGATTGGGTGATCTTGAGCAAGTACACTCTTCTTCAGAGGAATGCAATGGCAAATTCCCTCTGAATAAATTTTGCCAAGAAAACCCTACGGTAGATTCACCTTAGGGCCATCATAAATCGGAAACTACTTGAAGGCACAAAATGACAACTGCTTTGGCCCTTTTATAGAAGGAGATCAAGTGCTGAAAGGTAGTAATTTGCTATAATATGGGCACATGGTAGAAGTAAAGTTTGGCCTTTCCCTTTGGTGTTCAAACCTTATAAGGTTTTCCATACTTCCAAAAGCTGAAACCAATTTGCCAAGTAACCTTTTGAGGGACTTTTTATTGACCTAGCCTTTGCAAAGGGTGTGGTCAGTAGTTTACATTTTTTTCTTCACATGTCAAAAATATACTGCCATTAAAATTTAAAAACTAATGGTAACCAGCTCCTTCCACTCTGCAGGAAAACACAGAAACAACACTTTAAATAAATAAAGCTGCTCAACAGTATACGGCTGATTGTGAAAAGCACTGTCTGACTTCACATCGCAACAAGAACTGCAGACTCTCAACACTATTGAGAAACCACATAGGGTGTTTCTAGGGTTGTTTTTTAATAGTCTTAGCCTGACATATAACAAACTGAACATCAATAAAGCAGTAGTGAAGTTGCCGATGTGGTGATCTTCGTAAGGCCAGGCTATAAGTAACCATGACAAAAAGCAGATAAAGTGATAGATAGATACTGGTAGGCATAGTTCTATTTTAGGCTAGATCCAGCAATCAGCTTTTACTCAAGGTTGCAATCAATGGGGAAGCACAACAGGGATGACTTGGTCATGCATCAGATGTTTCAGGCAGCTGCATGGGGAGACAGATGAAGGCAGGAACTCATTCAGTGAGGGCAATGGTACAGCAACTTTTAAAATGTTCAGTTCTAGCAGGAAGGAGATCCCATTTGAACTCCCTTTAAGGCATCAAAATCTCTTAGGCCAGATGTGAATTTCAAAGAGAAGAGCAAATGTTTCCCAAATAAACCTGCCATAGAAGAAAGACTTCAGAATTGTGCAGACACCCGTGCAGACACCCAAGCAGACCACCCTCTGATGGAGCAAGGACCAACTTCTTCTATATCCAATAAATTGTTTCTGGTACATAATGACAGGTCAAAGAAAAACATCTTTCCTAACTGCAGACAGACCCTAGAGTGTAGGAAATTTCCTGGTAGGTTTGGTAACAGGGTTACATGCAACAGGACGTGGATACAGGGGGCTGTATCAAAGGCTTCAGTATGTGCCCTCATGGTTTTTAAGATGAAGGAATTAAGAGAGGTGGAATCACATAATTGGTCTAAGAGGCAGTTAGAAGCAAGGGGAAAAGGACAGTCATCTGAGAGATAAAAAGTTCTTCAAATATTGGTATAGGAGAAATGAAAGACATATGCAGAGATGCATAGAGACATGAGATCAGGTAACAATGGGTCAGGAGGGCACAGGTCCATGGTGATCTTTCAGAGGCAACCACAACCAATATTCTTAAATGCAATACCTTTTCTTGCATTTTACTCTTGAATATATCCAAGAACAGGCCTTAACCTTTATTGATAATATTACCCTCAGCTATTGAAATCCTCCCGGTAAATTTGAAATGGTATTATGGACCATCTGGTGTGTGCGTCATGTTTTTCACCTGGAGACCATCTGTGCCAGCCTTGTAGTTCATTTTCTTATAGTGACTTTCTCAATTTCGTTTAAGGAGAATTAAATAATAGAGCTATCATTCTTGTTCAGATCACTTTCACTGAGCCTGGCACCCCTTGATAGAGGTGAAAAAAAACCCCTGCTCTCAGCAGATGCTTAAACAGCACACCACAGTCAATAAATTAAAACATGTGCACAAACAAATTGCTTTCCTCCTTTCTTTTACTTTCACATTTAATGCCAATAAGAGACTATAATAACTAGGATAATAAATGACTGCTATCCAACATGACAAGACTTCTTAGTTTTTCAGTAGTTCCACAAAATATTGCTGGATTCCTTGTGAGCAAGGCACACCACTTACTAAAATTTTATTTTCCATTGACTGTTGACAGAAGTATCAAAATGGGTAGCAGCACTTCAACCTTAGTTTATTGTAGTCCACAGCACTTCACGTGCAATGTGGATTTGCACAACTCTTGCTTACATTAAATTTGGATTTCTTATATCTCTATATTATGTTGAAATCCATACATTCTAGCTAACTGGCATTGGTTAATTTGCATATCCTGTTTTTTCTTTTACTTCCACTTTCTATGCTTAACAATATTCATCCATACAGAAGAAAACTATGAGAAAGCTTCAGAGGAAATTGTGGTGTCAAAAATTCTGCCAACTAATTAAACATTTAAAAATCGACATTGCAAAGCTCAGATTTTACGAGTATACAGCAGTTGTCCTCATGCTCAAATGCTTTGCATCACATTTGCCGATTTGTCACATATAAATAATATTTTGTTATGTGCTTCAAACTGACTCTGACTTACGGTGACCCTGTCATCGGGTTGTCTAGGTTTTTTTGGCAAGGTTATTCAGAGTAAGTTTACCACTGTGTTCCTCTAAAGCAAAGAGAATACTAACGTGCCCAAGGTGAGCAAATAGATTTCCATAGTGGAGTGGGGATTCAAACCCCGGCCTTCCTAAATCCTAGTCCAACATTTGAGCTGTTACACAATTATCACTAACATATATGACATAAATAAATGAATGAATGACACCCAGAAAATGATGATTTGTTTCTGACTATAAATTAATGAAGTTCATGGAAAGAAAGCTTCCTCTTTTCTCTTTTCTCAGCCTTGGAAACCCACTGAATGGCCTGGGGCACATCACACAATGTCAGTACTCAGAAAGCTCCCTGATAGGTTTGTCTTAAGGTCACCATAAGTTGGAATCCCTGACTATAACTATACTGGCTCATCCTCACTCTCTGTCATTATATGGGAGACTTGCAACAACACAAGAAGCTTTCTTGTCAGAGGTTTAAGGCATTTGTTTACTTTGTATTCCTCCTAGTCACATCACTATGGCTATTCCCGCACGAGAAGGGAGGAGCGGTTCACTGCGTGTCAAGATTGGTGTTTTATACTCCAATTCAGAAACTGTGCTGTCTGCACCTCCCCCCCCCGCCGCCGCATTTATATCCTACTACTGCAGAGAACAGCGGTTGCTGCATCCACAACAGCAAGTCCCTGGCCACTCCCATTCCCCTCCCTCACCCCACCCCGCCATTGCTGATTGGTCTATTTTAAAAAAACACACACATTTTAAACACATTTCTGTGTTGCTACATTTGTGCATAGGTATGTATGTTCATTGATACATGGGGAAAAAAACACATCTTAATGGTCCATTACCAGATCCACTTTCTTCCCATTGTCTGTTTAATGCATGAAGACAATAATGACGGCAGCATGAAGACAATAATGACGGCAGAGAGAGATAGGGTCAGAAATGACAGAAGAGACAGACTGGAATAGCCCATAGCTGACCACTTCTGCCTTGTAGACAAAAAATGAAGCAAAACCAGATCTGGGAGATTTACATTGGAGTTTTTACTGACAGCAGTTTCTCATCGCAGTGAACCATGCTAGGAGTTGAAAATGTGCAGATCCACGAGGAAAACTACAATGCTAAAATGCTACAACACGCAGACAGGAGGGTAAGAAATCAACGCTACTACGATGTATTGACCTTGTGTGGAAATGGCCTATGACTACTACAGCAATGAAACGCAACATGCATAGGCCTGCCTCAATGAGGAGAAATCCAAATCTCTTCCTAATTGACAGCAAATTCTAAAATGAGTTAAATAATTGTGAACAATGTACTTTTTCATAACTTCTAAAAGAAGGGCCAGCACGTAAATACCCCCATCCCTTTTATTTGCTATGGGTAGCACTAGTTTCAGTGCAGCTAGCAGTTTCTATGTCAAATAGAGTGATGAATATGCTCTGGGTTTTAGTCTGCACTTTGTTAGGGCTGGATGGAGAAAAGGATGGGAAACCTCTGACCCTCCAGGTTTTGTTGGACTAGGGCTCATAGCACCCCGACCATAAGCCATGCTGGCTGAAATCAAAATCATCTGAGGGACTGCGGGTTCTGAAATGCTCCTTTAAAATCATTCATGAGAAATTCAGCTCTACGCCTTGTAAAACTGTTATCTAAAGAAGAGAATGAGTGGCAGGCAAAGACAAATGACTGGCAAATTAAAAAGAAACCAGTTGTTTGTGCTGAAGCGTGATACAGGTATCTGAGGAAAACATGCAGCATTCAATTAGTTACAGCTTGAGGAAAAACATCAAGTCAGGCTGAGTATTGCCATGAAAGCTAACCAACAGTGAGTAGATCTTCACCTGGATGGACTAACTGATATACAAAAATAATTTTGTGATAAACTATCAAACAATTTCCAGTCTATAGATGCAGAAGCCCGCTATTTCCCATCAGAATATTCTTAAGGCTAGCGGTAAAATCAGAAAAATATCTGTATGCTACCTAAAGTGAAGCAGTCACCCTCAATTCAGTAAACAAAGCACAATAAAGAAACACTGAAGAGAAGGCATATATTCTTTCAGTAGCCTCTGAGATATATGGGAATGATAATAACACACCCACCCGCCTAATCATGTTGTTATAAAAATTATTGAGATAAGGTGTGTGAAGCACTTTGAAGATGCTGAAGCCTAATGCTAAGCATTATTGCTAGTAAAGTACTCCACCTCTCTCTCACATGCACACTCGCTATCAAAAAGAAACAACTACAACTGAAACACATACAAGTTTTATTGAAAAGGTACATATCACAGCCTTCAGTAATTACTGATTGATTTTGACTGGCCTCTTTCCCAGCCCTTTTTCCTTTGCAGATTTCTTTGTGGTGTGCTTCCTTTTTCTTTCATGGTCACATTCAGCCTAGAGATATATAGAAGACCTCCAAGGGTACACTTCTGCTGGACTCTTGGAGTGTATCCACACTTCACAGATATAGCAGTTTGATATAGTTTTAATTCTTCTGCCTCTGTCTTTTGGAATCCTAGAATACATAGTTTGGTGAAATGTTTAGAATTCTGTTAGAAAGCTCTAGACGAGTCCTGAGCTATAGCACTAGAGCTGTCTAGGAAAGGAGTCTAAATACCTCACTAAACTAAATATCCCAGGATTCCATACGATGGAAACATGACAATTAAAGCCATATTAGTGCTTTATCTGTGCAGAATGGATACACTCTTAGATTCTTAACCAGTTCAGAAAGACTGACAGCGTTGCTGCTTTTTCCTGTTATTGATGTCAGTACATGTTGGCAAAGATTCACCTTTTTACAAACAGAGCATGGGCTCTCTTTAGGTCAGTAGGAAACCATAAAATAAGATTTAGGATGCATGCAGCTTGTTCTCATCACATCTTGGTCTGACTGCCTGGTCATGTGAGCTTGTCTCCAATTGGTGTCCCTTTCCTGGTAGAAGTATTTTTAATTTGCCAGAAACTTCTCTCAGGCCATCCCAGCATGGGAATGTTTTGCTGCCGGTCCACAAGGCATACCATCACACAACATTATTGCGGTCCTATTGCTGTCACATCCCCAGCCATCACAATAGCACCATAAACCATTACCAGAAAAAAATCCAGTAATGGCCTCTCTTCATGCAACAACCCCATCAACTGTGGGTGTGCAAGAAGGGCAGAAGTGCTATCAAGTGCTTCATTCCACAATACAGCCCAGGAAGAGGCCAGCTCTACAGAAGAAGGAAGGAGCATGTCCCAAACACTACCCATCTGCTGGCATCTGACCGGTGTGATGGGGAGCTTTCGGGTTGTCATCCTATCCTGACAATGGCATTGCCAGGATTGCAATGGAACAACATGGGAATGCAGCATAGTGCAGTAAGGGCCTCAGAGGAACAAAGAGGAAAGCCATTTTTACTAATTCTCCCTGCAGCCCTTCTTCAAATTTGAACTGGTAGTTTGGATGACCCTTGAGGTGACTCAAGCAGCAGCAGAAAAAGGATTCTAAAAATTACTTTTTTCCTCATACCACTGATGGAAGTCTCCGTTGGCTAAAATACTGTTTGTTCAGAACAAGTACACCAGTTTGATACTATCAGTGCTGTCATCTACTAGAAGTGGAAGTTAGAATCTAAATACTTCTCAGCAACAGACTAGTTCTCTTTGGCCTTCTTGTTCTAAAACATTTCTTTTTCTTCTTTTGTTCCTGTGTAAGCCATTCATCAGGATCTTCCAGCCAGTAAAGCCAACACATAAAGAACTCTCTCTATATGTTGAGCCTTGAATTCATTACCACAAGATGGAGTGATGATGATTGTCACAGAGAGCTTAAAAGACTAGTGGCCCAAGAAGGGAAGCACAGTGGTGGAATGAGATGTCCTCCCAAGTTTGAAACATCAGTGGCTTTAAAAGACAGATGGAAAGTATGTCAACAGTTTGTTACCATGATTTCTGGGGTCCCTTGGGGGACACCTCAATGTGCTTCACCTGATGAGGAATGGAAACTAGCTAGAGCACAAGCAATAGCAATGCGAGAGGCAGGGTAACCTAGCAAGGTCTTTTTACCCAGTTTTTAAGAGGTCAGGCCAAGTCAAAAACCAAACAAAAATTTCCAATAAATGATTTTATTGAATGAAAGTCTCACGCACCAACACAATCACTCACACACTCACTCAAGACCTATTAAGAAGCAAAAGAGAGGAAAGTGGATAGGGGAAAATTAAAGGGGTTGTAGCTGGGGTGATACTGCACCTTTTCCTGAAGTCCTTGGTCCAAGAAAAATAGCGGAGAAATGGGGCTCAGCACAGAGAGGGCTGAGGGGATTACTCAATGGACAGTGAAACAGTCTGTTAGGATGACCAGGAGTGATCCAAAGAACTGCTCAAAAACTGGGACTATTTGTAGGGGGAAAAGTACCTGGAGGACTAATCCTTTCCCGGGGAGAACAACAGGTGTTGCAATGGAAAAGAAGCTCCACGATGGCAACTCCTTTTACATGATGAGAGTACAAAGTGTTGCCAAAGTCTCAGGATCTTTGGTTGCATTGGGTTGTGATGTGACTTTATGTAAATGGTTCCTGCCTGATAGGATTTTATTTCTATTGGTGCTCAACCTGGGGAAAAGATGCTAATCCCCTCAAGTTGGCTCCTCAGTGACTGAGGACCCTTTGTCTACTGTGGGTTTGCACAGCTTGAGGTCTTCTGTGTTACGTGACTGAGGATTTTACTGGCCTGACCTGGTTTTCGATTGTTTGACCGTTGCTGCCTACATGCCCATCCGGGTGACCTCTCAGGCACATTGAATCATATTTTAGTATAAAAATTGTAGACCCTGGGACAGGGTTTACCAGTGATATAACAAGTTCTTGCCTTCGATATTTAAACCAGTCTCTGTGTTCAGATGTAAAATGCATGCCAGTCTACTGCTGGGGCAAGGGAGTCCTAGAATTTTTGTTGTCTGTGGTAAGGAGAAAGTACCTCCTCTTTGTTCCACGTATGAAAATCAGGAAGACTCTGGGCTGGAAAAGGATTTTGTTAGATTCAACAATCTTGATGAGAAATAGCATTTCTTGCGATTCATTGTAAGAAGACATGCACCAAGTCTCAAGAATTTGCCCAATTTGATGGTTTATGGACAAATACAGTATAAACTAACTGACATATACCTTTTAAAATGCAAATAGTTAATATATAAAACTGGAAAAGTACATAAGGAAATGTGAGTGACACAAAACTCACAAATAAATACTCTATTGCAAAAATGTACATTAAAAATACCCAAATTGAGTTGCAAAAACTCAGAATAACACAGTAGTTCCTAAAGGAAAAACGGATGAGAATTAAAAACAGATGGAATTTGGAGAACAGCATATCCCTAGCTTAACTGGCAGATAAATCCTAATTAGGGGGAAATGTCCTCAACTCTATCAGAAGTAGCAGGTGGGGGGAGAGGGCTCCAACAAAAGGAAACAGCCAAAGAGCTTGTGGGAACAGGATGTTGGCAGACTATACTTCTCCCTTCTCACCTGCTATGTGAGGCAATCATATCACCTTGTCTAACAGTAGGGCCAGCTACAGTTAGATGCAAACAACATGAGGAAAAGGTTTAGTGCCTATATTCATCTGGTTGGTCACTGCTAGAAACAGTTTCCTTGGTGTGATCCATCAATTCATACTTTATTATAGTCCTAAGGGCTACACAGTATAGTTTAGTTTTCATTCATTCCTCTCTGTTGATCAGTGGCAACAGAACATTAGAGAAAGATGACAAACAACAGAATAAGCTTAAAATGTCCTGTACTAGCTTAGGAGAAAAAAAATGTTTATCCAGCTGCCCTTGTATCTAAAAGAATTGATCCCAAATACACCACGGACCAAAATTATAAACAAACAAACAAATGTGCTTTTTGTGTTTTTCTTTGATCTGATTGCTGAAGCACCACAACTCCTACAAAGGAAGCTCAAAGAATAAAAAGTTTCCCTTTGTCAAAACAGTTACCTTCCTTGCAACATTTCAGTACCATATGATATGCACTTTTTTCCATTTGTTTTCACAGAGATAAGAGCATGTTGCTTGTAAAGCGCTCTGGCAATTGCAATTGGAAATTTGTTTATTTCTGTACTGTAACAACTGGCATGGGTAGTCATTCATTTTTTCCCACTTGAGGAGTGTGGGGTGGGGAAAACAATTATACAAGGCTGACAATGGATTCCTTGCTAACAATCACACAAATCAATTCAGTCCATTTTTATGTAGATAATAATGGCCTGACTGATGAGGAAAGGTCACAAGGGAAATTCTACAAGCTGGGCCAGAGGCATGGAACAATTTGGACTTTTGCTGATTTGATATCAGATGAAAGCAACTCCATTGTGCTAGATCCTCTGATGCCAAGCTAATAATGGGTGTCAAGGAAAACAAGCACTGCCAGCAGATTCTAATGAGGGATTTCAATCAAACACATATTTAGCATCCTAACAGCAGATACGAGTGCAAAATAGCATAGAAAATATATGGGACATAATCATTCATACTGGATAATAAAGCCCTGGCTGCTGCATATGCATTATAAAAACTACTAGATAAGCGATCTCACAAAAGAAACAGCAGAATTCACTGGAGGAAAAAATAGGCTAAATAATTCATCAAAGCCAAAACCAATTTGCTTTTTACATTGGCTTTTTCAGGAGAGGGTGAATGTTTGGAAACTCTGATAAACATTTTCCTTAACTGCTGTGCAAAAGACATTGGAAGCCATTGTAGTACGCACATCTTGTCTCCTGATATCCTTCTCTCTCTAAGCCTTTTTTTAAGTGAAGCTTCACCTAAAAGAAATAACCAGAATGATAAAGAAAAGGTTTCAAACCCCCTTAGCTCTGAAGACAATTGTCATTTGTTCACTCCATTCATCAAAACATTCCCCTTTCTCTAGTAATCCATTGAGTTCTCTGTACTTATATCTATGAAAGCCTGTAATCTACACCACACAACATTTCATTGAGCCTTAGGAAGCCTGGGTTAGTTAATTATGGGAATTGTTGTGCGGATTTCACCTACCTAGGCAAGACAAAACACTAGCAAGCTGAGAAAATCCACACAAATTCAGGCTATGCAAGCTTTTTTTGAGCTTCAACATAACATCCTTCATGTCATTTCACTCTTTCTATTCAGTTGCTTTAAAGGGTGAATATATATCAACATAAGCTCATTTCTACTAACAGGACAGAACTATCAAAATTAATGTGATTTAGGATATAAAATATATTGAGGTGATAATAAGAATATTTGGGGAAAGACTGTGGAGAAATAATTGTAAGATAATTAGTATAACTTAAAATATGCTTTAAATGTACTGAGGAAAGTGTTCCTACAAATAAGAAACCAACAACAAACTTACCAGACTTCTATTACATTTGTTCTGCTTGTGCAGCCATTGAGAACTGATTCATAAAGCCAGCTTTTTAATATATGGGCCAGTCTTGTACAAGAAGGCTCTAACATAGTGATTCCCAGTCTTCAGTATTCCAGATGTTGGGCCTGGGGGCAGGCAAATATGTGGGACAAAGAGCTAATTTTCTGCCAGAACCACCCATGTACACAGGTGGCCACATGCAACAGCATGCCAAAATAACTCAGTTTTTCTTCAGAGTGCCTCTCAGGCCGTTTTTGCACCTTACTTGGTGCCTGTGGCATCGTGTGGGGATCGCGCAAAAAGTCTCATCTGGGAGGCACTCACATTCTCTCCGCTTCCCCTCTGCACCAGCTCTGTGCTGGCCAGAAGGAAGCAGAAGCACTCTGCCCCTTCCTTCTGCAGTGCAGCCAGGTACTTTCCCAGGCTGCGCTGAGGGAGGAAATGCAATGGCTGCATGCCCGGAGCCTCCGCACTCAAGGTAAGTGCATGTGTGGCACGGGAGGGATGCACAATCATGCATCATTTTCAGCAACAAGCCAAAAATGATATAATGCGTGATCACCCCCTAATGGTCCCAGGAGCATCGTGCGATTGCGAGGACGTCATGTGGAATGGTCCTCACAATCAGGCAACGCTCCTGAGGCCATTTCACAACAGGACTGGCATCCGAAAAGGGCCTCAGAATGACAACGTGCAGCAACATCTTGTAACTACCTGTTACCATTTTGACAGTAACTCCATGAAAACAGATAATTGCGGGGTTGAGGTATGTGCCTTTGTTCATTTGGGGGGATTTTTGTGAAATTTTCAGATAAAAATTGCTCCAAACTCATGCTGAAAAAAGTTAATTTAGAGTCTGGTGCTTTAGGAGACTGGTGGTGGTTTCAGAAACCACAGAAATAGAGTCCAGGGGCCACACGTGGCTCAGAAGCCCCAATCAGCATACCAAATGATAGGGTTTCTAGGAGCTGAAATTTGAAACTTCTAGAAGGGCAATAGTTAGGAACCACTGTTGTTGTTAATTGCTGTCAGTTCTCAGCTTATGGCAACCCTATGGATGAGAGGCTTCCAAACTAGTCTATCATCAGCCGCCCAGCTCCACTCTGGCAGATTCAGGGACATGTCTTCTTTTTTTGACCTATCCATCTGTAATATGGCCTTCCTCTTCTCCTACTGCCATCTTCCTTACCAAGCATTATTGTCTTTTCTGGTGAATCATGTCTTTTCATATCCATCACTGGAAACACATATGTTCTTACCCTTCAGATTGGCATCTTGACTTGAACAGAAAGGACTGTTTCACAGCTTCTTTTTGGTACAAAACATTAGATTGTATTTTTAAGGAGCCAAGAATAGCAGCACATAGCAGAAATGACTGCTAGTATGAGTTAAAAAGGCAATGAAATGTACAGAATGTGTATAGTGTTACATTCATTTATGTGAAATAATAGAAGAAAATATAACTTTAAAAACCCCACTACAGTTCTCTTACAAGTTTATCACCTGCACATTTTTTAAAAACTGATGAATGAGTGTGAAAGTTGTGGTCACTGTACCCAATTCTAACTTGCCAAGATGGTACTCTGAACATGCATCATTTCCCTTTAAACCTCTTCTCACTGATGTTACATCTTCTGTTGCCTAGCCAGAAGGTTATCCATTCTCCTCCTGCTGTTACATTTGCTATTCATGAGTCATGTGGGGCTGGTAACTAGGCTGTCCATAGTCCTGATTCCTCCTTTCCCTCCATCCTGTAAATTACCTGAGAAAATGAAATGATCCAGGCAAAGTGGGTGAGCAAAATAGCCCTTTAAGTCTAAATTAGGAAAACAAATCCCAAGCCACAGTACCATCTAGAAAGTTTTCTTTTTAAAGTTACTTTTAAAATGAAAGTAATAAAAATGAGGGCAGGGAAAGAAAGTATTGAGTATGGTCTACCTAAACTAAAGCTAGACAATACATGGTCCAATAGGCCACCTGTGGTCTCATGTCTGGTTCTCTAGGTCCTTGACCTCTTAGGAGTATACTTGCCTATAAAGAAGTTCTTGAATTTAGAAGTAGTACATCTTAGATAAATTGGAGTCAATAACAGGCATCCATTCAGAGCTGTCTAAAGGGGAACTTAATTGAACAGACAAGAATAAAAACATATACAATTATTGCATAGGGGAAATAGCTAATACTATGAAGTTTCATAAATGGCAGTGAATGGATAACATAAGCAACTAGCTAATGTAAGAGAATTGCTTCAGAATGGGGTAATATTAACTCAAGAAAACACACTAGGCGGAGAGGGTTTCACAGGCTACCGGAGGTACCACAGAGCACAGGACTCAGATTTCATGAGATGGCATAGACTTGGTGACCAAACAATTTAAGGTTCAGGGTTAAAAAAGTTTTAAAAAGTGAGAGCAATAAAGACTTTTCTCTGAGCTTCACACACATCAGAAAGACAAAAGGTAAGAGAGATTCCAGTTTGCAGTGAAAACACTCCCTGAAAAATAGGTTTTGGGAGTGACAGAAAATATTTCTCTTGTCTTATTAGACTTTTTGAGGAGGAGTAGGAAGCACTGCACTTCTAGCTATAATAACAAAAGGAAGTAAAACCAACACAAGTATTTTCTGTTTTATAACCAGGAGCTTTAAAAATAGTATAATCTAATAAGGTTCTTTGGCTAAAATCCTAGAGATCTGAGAGAATGATTTAAGGCAATAGAGTTGCCAGTTCGGGATCATCACAGGCCTTAGGACTTCCAGGCCAAAATCTGAGACCTACGGATGGATCTTAGTGATGTCATTAACCCTTATGCATTAAGCGTCAACAACACTTGTTCTCAGTGTGTAATTCAAGCACACACACACACACACACAGAAAAAAGATAGAGGTAATTTGTTTTATTTTGTTAAGAGAGAAATCTTAGCTAAAATGGCTATTCCCAGAGCAAGGTGAAAGGAAGGGATTATTGCTTCTCACTTACTTGGAGCCTTTCTGCACTATACTGTTATAGTGTTATTAATCCACTTTCAACCTCCTGTGGAATTCTTAGGTTTGTCATCTACTGAAGCCAAAGAGCTCTCTGGCTCAGAACTCTAAATGCCTCATAGGATGGACACTCTAAACTGTAAGCCCCATAGGATGAAAGTGAAATAATAGTACTATAATAGCATAGTGCAGAAAGGACTTTAGGGATAAGGAACATTTAATTCAGCCTACTTGCTTCTATCCAGAAGGTGGATGGATGTATTGCAAAGTCTCCTCACACTACAACAGCTATGAAGGAGATCTCACTCTCAGAGGTGGGGCCTGCAGTCTGGGCAGATGCAGGTGACCGCCTCTCCAGCAAATCAAAAGGCCATGATCCATGGGTAGAATGATACAGCAAGCTCTGCCAGAAGTTTAACTTACATGGCCAGATGCTCTACCTAGGCATTTGCTGGTCTGGGAACCTTATCTTACCTGCAGAAATACTCTGGAATGAATATATAGACGTGAATGTAGCTGCAGCTAATCACACATAATATTTTATGTTAAAGTTGTGGACAATAAATTTAACCCAGAAGACTCAGGCTACGTTGTTGCTGAGTCTTCGTAAGTCACAGCAACAAATTAGTTAAGTATTGTGAATTGTAGCAAGCTGCTGATCTCCTAGCTGAGCTGGAGATTTGCATACTACCTCTTGCCTGGAACTGAGGTTACCAAACTGGAGAATTTGCACCCTCATCTCCCACCTGGACCCACTAAAACTGGAGACTCTGGGCCAGGCCCTGAGATCTGGCAACCCTACTAGTCAATAGTTTTATCAGGCAGTGCTTTCAGAAGTGTTGAAAGATAATTCGAAAACAAGTCCTTCTTGTCAAAATGCAAAGCTTCAAGAAGATCCCTCCTAGAGAATAGCTCACCTTGAATCTGGGCTCTCTTTTTACATGCTGCTGAGGTGGGGAAGTGACCCTTTTCAGTTTTGTTTAACTTCCTCATATATAGAATCATAGAATCATAGAAATTCAGAGTTGGAAGAGACCACACAGGCCATCCAGTCCAACCCCCTGCCATGCAGGAACACCCTCAAATCAATCCCGACAGATGGCCATCAAGCCTCTGCTTAAAAATCTCCAAGGTAGGAGCCTCCACTACACTCCGAGGCAGCAGATTCCACTGCCGGACAGCCCTGACTGTCAGGAAGTTCTTCCTGAGGTTCAGGTGGAATCTCCTTTCCTGCAGCTTGAATCCATTGCTCCTTGTCCTGGTCACTGGAGCAGCAGAAAACAAGTCCCCTCCTTCCTCTACGTGGCATCCCTTCAAATATTTAAACATGGCTATCATGTCCCCTCTTAACCTCCTCTTCTGCAGACTAAACATACCCAGCTCTCTAAGTCTATCCTCATAGGGCATGGCTTCCAGGCCTCTCACCATTTTGGTCGCCCTCCTCTGGACTTGCTCCAGCTTATAACAATCTTATTGTGTTTAAAAATCTTCCATCATTTTGCTAAGTTTCCCCAGGAAGTGATTATGGCCATATTTTGACTAACAAAACAGAAGAATGTTGATCTGATCACCCTGCCCCAAAGGTGACATTTCCTATCTGTGTGACTTCTGGTCCTTAAGGCACTGTTTGCCAACTGCAGGATGGCACACTGGTCGATAATACTCTTTTCCTGGAGGTATTCATATTTAATATACGATCGCTTACCCCCGCTGAGTCTCATCATTCAATTCATTGTTGTTGTTATTTGCTGTCAAGTTGGTTTTGATTGATGGCAACCCTTTAATGAGTGATCTCCAAGAGCCCCCACCGTCAACAGCCCTGTTCAGGTCTTGCTCGCTCAATGGTTTCTTTAATTGATTTAGTCCATCTGCAACATGGGCCATTTCCGCACGGGCTTAAAGAAACGGTGCAGAGTGTCCTCCAGGGAGGATGTCTGCACTTGGGAGCGGGCTGGGTCGGACTTACTTATTGTAGTTCTGCACCTCAGCCTGCTCCAAATGACCCGAAGTGGTTGCCCAGCGTGCTTTTGAAAGACTGCTTGAAATGGGTCTTTCAAAAGCACAGAGCGTGCCACTCCGTCTCCATGCTCCGGTGCAGATTTGCAGGCTCACACCAGTGCAAGCCTGTGATCTGCTGGGTGTGGGCTTTAGGCTGGCGAGCTTCAGCAGTTGGTGAAGAGCCTCGACCAACTGGAAGCTGCCATTTTCGCCCCAGGAGGAGTGCGGAGCAGCGGGCACGCACTGCTCCGGACCAGCCTGGACCCAGGCGTGGAGCCAAGAAGTACAGTAAGTACTGGCACGGGGCGATTCCCTCTTTTACTATTGCTTTTAACTTTGTAGAATGTTATTGTCCTTTCCAGTGAGTTATTTAATATTCAATGGTTAATATTATTTGTGAGTTATGGTTCTGTAATTTTGTCTTCATGCTGACTTCAGAACCAAAGGAAGAATTCCTTTCAGCCATTGACTCAGTCCTGGTTCCAGTTCAAACAGAGAATATATGTGTATCTTCACAAGTAACCTCATACCCCAGCAAAAAAATAAACTTCTTTTTTTTTGCTTGTTCTGAAAAAGATAATTGCTGTTCTTTGAAGTGTCCAGACTAGTGATTCTCCAGCAAAGCAAGACATGGAACATTGATTTGTGTGTTCACGTGGAAGACTTCGCTTTGGGAGTTCAAAACAAGAAGTAGGTTTCAGTTCATTTCAGATTATGAAAAGAAAAAATTAAAACACTTGTTTTTCCAGTGGTGTAGTCTGCAATGATTCTCTCATGGTGCCTTTCTAGCCTATAGCCCTTATAATGAGTGAGCTAGTAAAGTAGATAAGCTTTTCATTGGGGTTTAATCATTGGCAGTTTTGCATAATTGCATTGGTTTACATAGACTGAGATGGCCATCTTTTATTTTGTTGTTTTTGGTTGATTTTGATTGACAGCAGACACTTCTTCATCCAGTTGGTAGGGGTTTGCATAGGCAGGACATACCTAAGGAATAGTTCAAGAAATGCCAGCCATTTAACAAGGGAAAGTGAGACCATTTTCCTGTCAAAATGCTGAGGGGATTACACAAAATGGAGGATGCTCTTCGAGGAAAAGTTAAAATGACAGATATTGGACAAGTGGGACATTGAAAAAAATACCACAAGGTAGAAAAATATTTGTGACATATTGGCCATTTCCGCATGAGGCAAGGGAATCGCCCTGCACCGCTACTTACCAGGTCTTTTGGCTCCCCGGTCCGGTCCAGGCTGCTCTGGAGCAGTGCGTGGTCATCGATCCGCTCTGCTCCAGTGTCCAAAATGGTGGCTTCTGGTTGGTCATGGGTCTTGACCAACCACTGAAGCTCGCCAGCCTAAAGCTCACCCTTGGCAGATTGCAGGCTCGCGTTGGTGTGAGCCTGTGAATCTGCACAAGGGAGCAGGCTTGCAGTGGCGCGCTCCGTGCCTTTGAAAGATCAGAAAAATCAGGTCTTTCAAAAGCACACTGGAGGACCACTTGGGGTCGTTCCAGAGCGGACTGAGGTACGGATCTACAGTAAGTAGTCCAGACCCAGTCCGCTCCAAGGTGCAGACATCCTCTGTGGATGATGCAACTTTACCGTTTTTATTACCCCATGTGGAAATGACCATTGATTCTGAACTTATGTTTATGACTGATTAGTTAATGCAATGTGGTGGGTCATATTTCCACTTTTGACTTTCACACAATCTGGAGAATGTAGCTATCAGCAAAATTTAGCCTCCTCATTATAGTATATACAGTATCTTAAAGAAAAGGACTGCCTCAGCACAGAAGTTCATATCCTACTAATGTTCCTAATACGTTTATTACTATAGTCTTATGCCTCTGTGTTACCATCACATATCAATATGGAAATCATTTGGGGACAGTGTTGAAAACGATGACACAGCGGTGTGGAACTCAGTGGCTGACACCATACTAACTTTGTACATCAGACAAGTCTCTCTTCTAATGCTGGGATTTTTTTAACTATCTTGCTAATAGGCTGTTTCTCCTAAATTAGTTTTGGCACTTGTCATAACAGGATTTGTCCTTTTGTGCTGACAAAAGCCATGTGAAACAGAAAGCCAGTTTTGTCATCTGCAACAATACGCTACTCTTATTTTGATCTCCTGTCTTCATCTTTATTAACTTGAAAAGACAGTAACACGTTTTTGTAATTAAAGGTGGCTCTGGCAGCCCATGTTCCTCTCTGGCAACAAGAGACACTAAGAGCACATCCAACTTTTTTTATATTAGAACAAGGATGTTTTTAATAAAAGAAAAAAGAAAGAGAGGAAGAATGAGGTCATTTTCACACAGGAGACTTGAATCGGCTGATTTTTAAATTGGCTCCCTCCACAAAATGTAAAATCCGCATTGGCTGGGATGTACATTCAAATTTTCTTTGAGTTTTTCCTCTTGAATTAATTCATAGAAGGTACAAAAAACACAAGCAAGACTCAAATGAGCCCTTATTTCCAAATGGCATGAGATGTGACTATAAGACCCTGTCCTAAAAGAAATAGGTCCTGATTAAATATGAGGATTGATGGGTTGACTGATTGCTCACACAGATAATTCATGATATATTTTTAAAATGTGGAGTTTTAAAATGTAGAACTTAATTGGTATTTCTTTCTGGGGGAAAAAGCAACTACACTATTGTTGCTGCAAAGAACAGCGAATTCCTTTGGAACTCCAGACCACTGATAATGGAATCCCATGTTCAGTTTAGTGTGGCAAGTTAGTAAACTAAACGTTTATTTATCTGCATATTATTTGTTAAAAGACAGGAAGATACCCCATTTCTGTAAGAACTTGCATCATTATTATCTGAAAAAGTTCATTATTTATCTAAATTACTAGGTGGCATGTGACTTATCGATCTAGGTATACTCTGGACTTTATTGCGGCTCTTCTGCTCTTTTTAAGAGAAACAAATACGGTTTTCTCTAGCTTCCTGACTGATATGCCTCTTAACCTTTCATGACAAAAATGAGAGCCAGTCGAAAACATTTTGCTGCCTGATGGCATCCAACCACAACAACAATAGCTAACTAACCTTGTTGTTTAATCTCCCTCAGTACTGGCAATGAGAAAGCCTTCCCCTGCATATCAGAAGCAGCACAGCTCAAGACAGGTTGCATGGCACTCTCTGCTCTATCTTCTAATGTTTGTTCAACAGCCTCTCCATTTCCCATTGCAAGACTCAAAATGGCTTAAAGCATGAATTAAAACAGAATGCAGATGAAAACCAATCACTTGTAACACTGAAGAACAATTTAAAAATAATAACTAAGTTGTCATATTAAAGCCAAGCACTGAACCAGAATAGTTTAAACACATTTTTAAAACATGAAGAAGGGGGCAGTATAATACCATCTATTAACACCATCACCCTTCTGCAGCTGCCAATTAGTGTCCAAAAGCCTGTCTGAATAAAAAGGTCTTTGCATACCAACAAAGAGAAAGCAAAGAGGGTGCTTATCTTATCCACAGCCTAGGAGCACCCACTGAAAAGGCCTGGCCCTTTGTTCTTACCAAGTATGCCGGTGGATGTGGTGGAACCAAAGAAAAGCTTTCTCCACAGTGCTCCAAGCTTAGACAGATCCATGTGTGGGGATTTGGTCTTTTGGTGGAAGGAAGAGCTAGAAATTTCACAGGAAAGGGCACCAAGTCTGTGAACCCTGTGCTATGAGAAAAGTGGGGTGCAAATTAGATAAATTAAACAAAATTGTAGCTCTCCAGATTTTATTAAGCTGCAAAGCTCAGGGCTGAAAGGTCTGAAAATAACTGAAGGGCCACCATTTGCTAACCGTTGGCTTATGTGGCTGGGGAATATGAATTATTTCTTTTTGATCTTGTGATTCTCTACAAATCCTGTGTTCCTTAAGCAGGATACTTAAGCCAATATTAGTTTTAAAATATATTTATGACTGGACTGCCATACTTTCTGCAACTTGAGTTTGTGGGGAGAGGAGGTTTTGTGGAAAGCCAGTCATATCTGCCTTGGGGATTTAAAAAAAAAAGCAAAATAGTTAGGAGGACTGGCAGCATGAAAGGGCAAATAAAAGGATTTAAACATATGATTGTTTTGTTGCCTTGGGTAAATGACAAGATGATGTCCACACTACGCTCCACAAACAGAGGATGACAGAAGTTGCCTCTTGAAGCTTAATTTAAGCCTACCAGTGGAAGATCATCCTCCACCACCCTTAAAGGCAGCTGACAGGGTCAGAGGATGAGACTGAACCAGAAGCAAACACAACTGTGTCCTCCAAGTGAGACAAATGGTCAGGATGATTAGGAAGAATAGTTAAGGAACTGCTGAACTCCAACATTTGCCACCCGAAGCAGTTGTTTCATTCTCTTAATGTTAGGGCCAGACCTGTAGATAAATTAGAGTCATAAGCTCTACTCATGTTTGCAGTGTTTCTCAACCTTTTTAGTAGCTTTCTCTTCTTTATTTGAACTCAGACATGTCCCTGTGAGATTTGTAATTCATCATATTTAAAACAAGCAATCTGTTCCAAAAGATGCTATTTTCTGCAGTTGATTAAAACTTATATTTCAAATATTGATATTGCATTATGGCTATAACTCCATGTTAAAATTGCATAGGGACTGTGAGATAGATTACCATAATTATTTATAAAAAATTTGTATAGAATATCTCTCCCTGTTTTATCAGCAGATACCTGCTTTAAATGGAAGGTCCATCTGCTATAAATATTGTGATTTGTCAAAATACTGGCAAAGGAGAGTACTGCCTCCCCTATGTTTCTCTGAAGTTTAATATGAATATATAAATATATAAAATATATATATATAGCCTGAACTGACTGACATGTAATAGCAATTGGAGTCCAATTGCTTCTAGAAGCAAGATGGAAGATACAAAAGTTGCAGTTTAGCTACAAATTGGCCCAGGCCCAGAGCAAGTAGCATAGCAGTTAGTGTGATTGTCACCTGAAAACAATATATACCAAATTTGCACAGATATGTGGAATCTAACAGATTCTGAGCCAACTAAGAAGAACTGGATGATAAAACACTAATTTAAAAGTGAATTTGTTCTGAATATAGAAACTAACAACTGTTCTCTAAGTACAGGTCATTTATAGAAATAGTGAGTATTTCTGGCACTATATGACTTTTAACTACTATTTGTTGAGTTCCTTTATAACTGAAAATGAGAATTTCAGTAATAAAATAAAATGTCTACTTTATCACTCCAAACAATATTACAGTTAGGTATAAGCTGATGTACTTTATGTACAGCTTTCTCTGACGGTAGAATTCCCTCCCCAAGTACGTCTGCCTGGTTCCATGGTTTCTGAGTTTCAGGAAGAAAACTAAAACTGTTATTCTGATTGGCCTTCACTCCTTAAAATTAAGAGTGGCTTTTTAATTTTTTAACTTTTTTTTAATTATCTGGATTTTAGAACCATTTTTATGGAGGAGTTGGTAATATCCACTTGTCAACAGGTTTTATTTCTGAAAATAAACAGATGTGGACAAGGTAAGAAAACAGATAATTAAAATGATCATTGTTACCTTTCAGCCTTCATAACCTTATATTTATAGTATATTATTAAGACCAACTACCTGACTGCCCCATCTATAACTGAGGAGGATGCATGTATTGGAGGTATGTCCAACTGTGTTCTTCAGGCATTGTCAGTTGCATCCATTACTCCCTTTGCCCCACAACTACAGTGTTTCCTGGCACCTAAAAAAATCATCATCAGATTTAGTAATAGAACTGTTACAAATGTTGTCAGTTCTGGTTTGACCTACAATGCTGTCACACCTCTGTCTTTTCTCTCTCCTTTTTTTTAAAAAAAATTTTGCTTATTTTTTTTCTTTTACATTTTTATTTTTATTTTTAAATTTTAGCCATACATTGATTATAATTAACTCCCATCCCCACCCTGATTCTGTTGACAATAAAGTTCACTTGCTATGGACATAGTAACATAGGAACAGGGTCAATATATCTTCAGTCCCCTTTCACACTAGACAGTTGTAGTGCTATGATCCCTCTTTACCTGCCATGCAAGCATCCTATGGAACCTTATAATTTGATCAGAGGAACCAAAGGAGCTCCCTGGCTGAGGATTGTAAAGGCCCCTCCCTCAGTCACCAATCCCAGGATTCCGTAAGATGCTGCTATAGCAGTGAAAGTGTCGAATGTGAAAAAATCACAGCCAATGTGTCAGTGAGGCTAACTCTGTCACTTTCTACAGTGTACTGCAAAACAGCACATGATGCCAGGCAGATCATGGTATTGTCTTGCTGGCTTCTTTTGCAGTGAGAAAAAGAAAAAGCTTAGAATAAATCCAGAGCTGGGAGGAGAAAAAGATAAGGGGAAAAAATCAATGCAAAGGAAAGAGTAAAGTTTGCCCTACTTAACATGCAATAGTAATAATTTTCAACCAAGCTCACAGTTTGAAAAGAAACTGAAGCCATTTCCACATGGTGTCATTGTCCCATGACACACTGGCAGCAGTCCACGAGTCATGTTTTTACAGGACATCACTGCGGTCCTGCTGTCAGTGTGTCCCCACCCATCATGATCATAAGACATTCCATTACGGGGGAAAAATCATTAATGGCCCATGAGCACGTGTGTAAGGGTTCTGGTCTGTGGCTAAGTCTTTGCAGGATTCTGCCTGCAGGGATTCTGGTCTTGACCCTGTTCTTTGCAGAATCTGGCCTAGTACCTCAGACCCAGCTGGCTGCTCAGATGCAAGACAGCTGGCACAGCCAGTAACCAGCTATATAAGGGCTGGGGTTTCTCTACAGCCTTTGCTATAGCAATACAGTTTCTAGTGTTGCCTGTAGCACCCCCACTCTGACCTTGGTCTGTCTTTTGGACCTGCCTCTGGCCCTTTGGACTTGTTACCTGGTAGACTTCTACTGCTTTTAATCCTTGTTGTGTCCTGACCTTCTGCCTGTCTCTTGGATCTGCTTCTGGCTTTGTGTATGCCTGTTGCTTTGGACTCTTGGTGTGCTCTTGCCTCCTGCCTGTGTCCTAGACTTGCTTCTTGCCTCTGGTTCCTGGACTCTTGCTACCTGGAGGACTGCTGCCTTGGACTCTTGTGCCCTCACCCTTGGCTTTCTAACCTAGTGCCTGTCCTTTGACCCAGCCCTGATGCCTGTACCGTTGGCCCTTGTTGCCCACACCTTGGACCCTGACAATGTGACACTCCCATTGCCAGTGGCCATGTGGAATGGGTGGAAGCATGATCTAGGTGCTTCCTTCTGCAGTGCAGCATGGGAAAGAGGCCAGCTGCACTGCTAAGGGAAGGCATATGTTGCTTGTGCTCCCATCTGCAGGCAGCTGGCCAGATGTGAAGGGGAGCATTGGAGACATGGTCCATTGTGATGGGACATCACTGGAAGGAAGGAAGGTGAGGAAATGGCCTGAGTCTCAAATACACTGACAATATTTACAGTAGTGTATATTCCTCAGTTTATGAACTCAGCTCCCTGTCTCTGATGATGACATGAGGAATTGCCTCATTATTCAGTCCTTCACCCACTCACTCTGTGAAATAAGATTGAGACCAGCCTACAGTCACCTTTTGAGCTGCATATCTGAGCAATGATTTGATGAGAACAGTAATTTTGTGGATGTCTTCTACACTTATGATTATATTAAGGGCCTTCTTGCAGGTAGCCCCTGGTTACAGAAGGTTTTGCTAACATCAATATTGTCATGGGTTCCATGGACCCTTTGGCTTCTGTAGACAGGCATGATGTCCAGGTACACTCTATTTCAGAGCTTGATAGATAGTACTTTCCTACAAAGCTGGACACACAGAGCACTGCACAGGGGATGACAGTATGTGTGCCTCCAAGTCACCTGTTGGTCTATAGTGACCCCATGAATTTCATAGGTTTTTCTTAGGCAATACTCTAAAGTGGTTTTGCCAGTTCCTTCTTCTGAAATATAGCCTATAGCACTTGATATTTGTTGATGGTCCCAGACCTGACCATAAAAGAGAAAGTGGCATTTAAAGAGAGAGCCAATAAATAAGAATATGCAGTTCCTATTTTTGGAAGTACACAATGTGAGGAAACCATGGTAGTCAAATGTTCTATCTTACAGAGATAACCAACCTCTACCACACTACACACAGAACACTGGACCGAAGCTCTCATAGATCTGGCCACAGAAGAGAAAGTGCCATTTAGCATTCAATGGTTAACCTAGATCTGTGTGGGAGTATGAAATTGTTATAATGGATCAATTATATGTTGTTCAATGCATCCTAGATATGGTTATACACACAGAGTTAGTGATTTTGAGGTGGTAGAGGGTAATGTTGTATAGGTGTAGGTAGGTGGGGGAAAATAATAAAATTCTAAATTTAAAAAAATGTGTTTATAGATGTATTTTAAGTACAAAGGGATAGTTATCATATCCAAGTATCGTCATATAGGCCTCACATAATAATAATTCTTATGTGCTCTCACACTGAAACAGGAAAAGCATAGCAATATTGGAGCAAGAAAGAATCCAGGTGGCCAACACACCTGAGTTTCAAAGTTTTCTTTATGAGCAGAGCCCTTTTTAAACAGTATACTCCATGCAATTGTCATCCTGCCATCACATCTGCCTATGCACTAGGAATTGACGAGCACTATTAGTGGGTAATGAGAGGAACCACTGTACACACCTACAGTCTCTACATTATTTGGAAATTTCATGGTGCAAAGTGTATTGGGATGTGACAATGAGATTATGACAACATTCTCCAATACGCAGCCTCGAGATATTTGGGACTACAGTTCTAATAACTGTCAACCAGCATGACTACCACATGGGAGGATGAAATGTATAGTCCAAAACCTCTGAAGGTATAAGGCTGATATGAAGGATAATTACCAAAAATGTCCAAAGTCCTTTCAAAGCCATCACATATTTTTCAGAAACCTGTAAAATTTTAATTGAATGATAGCTTAGAAATTTATAATTCACAATTTTAAAAATTCAGTACTTTTTGTACAGAAATATGAAAATGAGTGTTTGGAAATTCTTGACTGTCACTGTCTTACAGTATAGGGAACAATAAAACAAGGAGTGGAGAGGAGGATAATACTAGTTTTTTTTTTTTCCATAGCAACAGGCAGAAGCCAAAATATGGGATTCCAAAGTGGCACTCTGTAGAAGGTATATTTATCCTTTAGTGAAAACCTCAGGAAGAGAAATAATGGAACTATTAACAACTTAGGCCCTGTGGTTTCCAGTTGTCCCCAGAGTAATTCAGCTTGAAACAGCTTTTTTCCCCATGTGATTTCCTATCCATTTATCATTTCCTTCCACTGCAATGTCTTGTTCTACCTGGTGCAGTTATTCAGAAGTCTGAACCTAACTTCTGGCACCAAGTTCATCATTACTTTCTAGTTCTGAGGCTAAATAAGACCCTTCTATACCCTCTCTTCTTTGTTAAATGTTTCTAGAGTGAGAAGAGTTTCAGACACCTGCTGTTTTATTAAATATTCATGCTATGCAGAATAAAAGCCAAAGTCTCATCCTTAAAATGAATCTCAGGTACATGATGTACTAGTTATTGGACTCAGAGTTTTAGATTTCTATAATTTATTTTCAAACCAGATAGAAAACTTCTTACCTTTTCAGATTAGGGAGCAGAGGGAATAGCATAATAACATAAGAAGAGACATGTTGGTTCAGAATAAAAGCTGGAATAATTTATCATTCTAGTCACATAGCAGGCAACCAACCATTAGCAGGACATGAGTGCAATTGCATCTTCCTTCTAGCTTTTCTCATTAATTCATATACATGGACATATTGCCTCTGCTACTTTAGGTAATACACATAGCCATCCTAAATGGTAGCCATTGATGGTTTCAGCTTCCATGAATTTACCTAATAACTTTTTAACACTGCCTGATTGTTAGCCATCAGCCACTACATTTTTGTGATGGCGAATTTGATGGATTACCTGTACACTTGGAAAATGCAAGCACTGGTAAGGCATTGTATCTAAACAACAAATTACACGTAAGGGGGTTTTAGATCAATGTACACTAGCTACACTCCAGTGTTCCCACACATGCCATCCCTACACTCTACATCCTCAAGCTTTCTATCTGAAGTAGAAATATCTGAAGGGGCCTGCTATGTATGTTTGATTAGATAACATTTTGATAGCATTCATAGGTAATATTTAATATTTACCTATTATACTGTGGTACTTCAGTGGGGATGCACACAATTGTCTGAGGAGAGTAAGAGATGTATGATCACAGTAGTACTTGGGGGAAGGCTGCCAACAAATACCAGGCTATATTTCAGAAGAAGGTACTGGCAAAACTATTTCTGGGTATTATTTGCCTAAGAAACCCCTATAAAATTCATGGAGTCACCGTAAGTTGATAGAAGACTTGCAGGCACATGTACAGGTCTTAACAGTTTCAGTATCACTGTTGCCTGTGGTGTTTGGGCCTTTTAGAGATATCTAATTGAGTTATTTCTGGAAATAGGATGCTGAATTAGACAGAGGCCCTTTCTGCATGAGGCGAGGGAATCACTCCATGCCATTACCTACCACTTCTTCTGGGGTCCGAAGCAACACGGACTGTCCCTGAAGCCCTTCCACAGGGCTCCTCCTTCGTCCAGGGCAAATCGGAGCAGTGCAAGGTCTGTAGATCTGCACTGCTCCAGCTACCAAAATGGCGGCTTCCGGCTTCCAAAATGGTGGCTTCCGGTTGGTTGTGGGTGCCGACCAACTGCTGAAGCTTGCCATGCCTAAAGCCCACCCTCCGCAGATCGCAGGCTCACATTGGTGCAAGCCTGTGAATCTGCACAAGGGAGTAGGAACGCAATGGCACATTCCAGGAAAATAAAGACCTCTTTTTTGCATTCTTTAGAAAACAAGCTGGAGGACCACTTGGGGTCGTTTTTGAGTGGACTGAGGTGCGGATCTCCAGTAAGTAGTCCACTCCTAGTCCACTCCAAGGTGCAGACGACCTCCGTGAGAGTGGCCCCTCCCAAAACTGCAAACCCCAGGATTCCATAGGATGTTGAAAGTGGAATCATAGCGCTATAACTCTATAGTGCGGAAATGGCCAGACTCCTGATCTCAATGGGCAGTGCTTTTTAAATATTCTTAAGATCTAACACTGGGAAGCCTCACTGAAGCATCAAGCATGTTTCAGTTCTGCCACCAAACAAACCTGCACTATTGAGTTAGCCAGTGCTAAGAAGCTTTCCCATTTGCCCTTCCCCATATAAAAGCTAGTAATCCTGCACACCAAATGCAAGAGCCCTACCCTTTATTTCCTGCATTGGTTTGCACTCTGCTCTTAGTCTTGGGTTGCAGTAGCTACCGGTCTGAATGAAAGGTGGGATATAAATCAAAGAAGTAAATAAATTATTCTGACCTGTATCCTGCTTCTTTTCATATAAAATGAATAGCCACAGTAGATCTCTGGGCAGAATATTAGTGCTTTGTGTGACATAATCTCAAACAAAATGGGGGCCTGTGAGATGTTTATTTGATGTATCTTTAATTTCTACGTCACTTCCTATTGAGGAAAAAAAGGTCCTCCTGAACCTAAAATGGGGGGGGGCATGGGGAAATTGCCACCCACAGCTCACATGGACATTTGGAGGCATTTTGAGACAAAAGTGAGCTCTGGAGTGCCCTAGGGAAGACCTGGGATTACATACAGTTCAGAAACTGCATGCTCCCAGCCCCTGCATGAAAAAACGCAACAAGTATCTTTTAATATCAATGGAAGCCAGTCATAGACAATAGAAAACATTTCTTATCCTTGGTGTTTTTGCATATTCTACAATGGCTATATCAACAGTATCTGCTACTACATGTTTTGATCAATTTTAGAAAATCCAAAACAGCAGGTTTTTAAAAACCTTTTGAAGGTCACATGCATCAGCCTATCGTGCAGTAATTGGGAGATTAGACCAAATGTAAGACAAGTCGCTTTGGAAATTATTAAGCTTTGCCAGAAACTTTTTCCATGCAACCGAATGCAACTTTCATATCTGAGATCAGTAGCTGTGTTTATTGTGGGAAACTGTGAAATAATCTGCTGTTCAACTGTCAAATATAACCAGCATCAGGCCCTGGGAACAAAAAATAAATTGTGGTTAGATAATTCATGTTTTGCTGTAGGTAGTCTACTGTGTTAACTGTTTTTAATGTATAAGATGAAAAAATATTTTTCATATTAATTAGACCATGGAATATTGACAACCTGCCTGTGTGGCAATTTCATCTGCTATCCACAAGATCTGAACCCACTAGAACTTCACTCTATGGCCAAGGCTACCTACATTCTGACCTCTAACATGTCTGCAAGTTCTTGCAAATTAGCCAATATCACCAATTTTCACTTTGTAAAATGAAACGTCTAACAACCATTTAAAAGATAAGCTTGGAATCCTGAGGGTAATGTGTGATAAAGACTTGAAACCAATTAAAAAGATGCCCAGCTTAATTACTATTTCTGAGATCTAGGCCCATTTCATAATTTTTGAAGGGCTAACTATAGCTTGGCCTCCACGGCACAGTTCTTGCTCTGATAAGCCATGGCTTAATATTGCAGACTCCCAAAATCCAGAGATGTGCAGAGAAAATGTTTTGACTTTGGACTGAACTTCCAACTAAGTTGTCTGAAGCTTACCTTTCAATTTCCTTAGCCATTACAAAACTCTCTAGTAGTAGCATTGAAAAGGCAACTGAGTAGAATAGCTGGTTGGACACAACATCTCATATGGTCATTGCTCAGCTAGACTCATATCATTAAAGAAAAAACATCATCACCATTGACACTAATTGGTATCCTTGTTGGCTTGGTGAACAGAAATACCAAGGTTTAAAGATGATCACCGACACTAATTTTTGCCACTAGGGAGAGTTTTCCCAGGTCAGGGTTGGAGCTTATTGACTGTCATAAAGAGTCTGCATTGCCACTGGCCTATCCTTTGTCTCTCTCTCTCTCTCTCTCTCTCTCTATTTTTTTTTGTTTATTATTTATGATAGTTACAGTCTGTCTTTACAGCAAGCTGGGGGAAAAATAAAATTAAACAGTGCCCTATTCACCTTTGTTGTGTAGGTGAAGTCATTCGAGACTGAGGAAAAGTGCAAGTTTTGTCTGTACAAACCACAGTCATCAACTAGTTTTCTACTAATCAGCTAGGTTTTCAGCCTCTGCTGAAGTACTACAATATTAGCTATCTTGGGAACAAAAAGGGCAAAACCCCACATAGAAACACAGGAAATGTTGGAAATGTTTCCTTTATTCAGCTGGACTAGACTAGCCCATCTACCGCAGTAATGTGAACTCTGACTGGCAGCATTTCTCCAGGCAGGATTTTTTTTTTCCTAGATCTACCTGGAGAACTTTAGTATTTATCTTCCATTCAAAGCCTAACCAAGCTTGCTTAGCTTCCAAAAGCAGACAAGATGAGGTGTGCTCCTTATCCTACAACTTTCCCAGCCCCAATTGTCTGTGATTTCTTCCCAAATCCTCAGCTTATTTCATATGCTATAAACTGACTTCAAAGTGCAAAACTAATTTGCACTCAATTAACTCAGTGAGGGGGTGTCAAAAGGAGAGGGTGAAATCTTGCCTTTTCCAGTAGGCTCCAGCAAAAGCAAATGGCTGAAGCATCTCCTAGCTTGTATGTTCTTCTTTGTTAATAATTTTTGCCATCTTGACCACATTCTCATGAAGGAAGCTTGGCCACACTTGTATCAGTTTTCATTGTGAAATGTTGGGGGGGGTATGATGTTCAAGACAGTATGGTGATCTTCGCATGAACATGCTGTTGATATTTATAATCATCTCAGTTTTTCAAGACACTTCAGTTTGAGATTTATGTCCAAGCTAAGTCAGCGGAAGCCCAGGACCTCATTGCTATGAAGGGCCTTTAGATGAGGTCTTTTTGTCTAAAAAATGTGAGGGCTACTACGGCAGGTCTAGGAACCAATTATCTTACTCTGGGTTCCTAAAGGACCTCATGAACTGCCAAAAATGAACAAAAATATTTAAAAAAAACTGGAAGTGGTTAGAAATCCATTTCTGCTTTTGAATTTTATTATGCCAAACAATGTTTCTCTTTCTCATGGGAAGAAAAAGAATGTACCTGGTTAATCTGTTGTGACTAACTTTTCAATGTAGTTTAGGCTTTTGAGATGTCTCCCCTCCTCCTCCTACCAGCCACATTTCTGAATAGATGAAGATGGTATGGGAAACTGAGCACAAATCTTGAATAGGTATAGGCACATCCTTTCATAAGGTTGATTTCAGGTCATATAAATCCTTTTCCACTGTGGCACGTAACTATATGGAATATCCTCCCAAAGGTTCATCAGGTCCCATCTCGGCCCACTTTTAAAAAAGGCATCTTCAGACTGTTTTATTCTGATGGTCTTTTTGTTTGTTTGAGTTGAGGCTTTGCTACGATTTTGGTCTGCTTCTGTTGATATGCTTTTAATGATATTTCCTGATGCAGTTTTAGTGCTCTTTTCCCTATCACTATATTTGTTTTTAATCTTCTTGCCTTTTTTTTATTGTGAGCTGTCTGCAGCTTTATTATGTCTCAGAAATGCAGGATATTAATGTGCAAGTAATTAAATAAACATAGTGCAAAGAAATGGCTCTCAGATCATTGCTACCTCACAAAAATACAGATTAAGCAACCTCACTGACAACCCTTTGCTGACATCCAAGAACTTTTTATAGAAACACAACATTTGTCCTAAGAAACTTTTTTTTCTCCTGCAGCTCTATGTTTTAAATTGTGTTTTACTTGAATTATAGTTTGCTGGGCTAATATTCTTAATATGAATTTTAGTTTTAGATGGCTTTATATTCTCTACGTTACATTATTAAATGAGGATTTTGCTATAGTCAGCCACTTTGGATGTTTTTATGGAAAAGGTACTGAAATGTATACAGCAGGTATATAAGTGATAAATAAATGACAAATAAAGTTTAAGAACTTGTAAGCCATCAACTTTCCAGAGGCAGAATGAGAAGAAGAAACTTCTGCCATTACCTTTTTGTTGGCATTAAGATAACTCAGCAAAGTATCTAGGGCTCAACTGGGTTTCCAGCTAAAATAAACAGTTTAAGGTAGCTCATTCTATCTGTTCTCAAAGGGCACCTCCAGATGATTACAAAAAATGTCTCTGGAAGTCCCAAGTTTTGTTCCTTGTATGAACTGATTTTATTTTGGAGACCTATACGACTTTTTCCTCATTCAGAACTATTTCCTGGAAGTTCCTGGAATTCCTAAAGACTTTTCATTCCCACTCCCCATATTAGTGTAGATTAACTTTCCAAAACGGAATGTTTTTGAACTTGCTTGTGTGTATCTCAGAAACCATACAGAAGACTACCATCAAGTCAACACAGATATTGTTTGCAGGACACAGATTCAACAAAGTTCAAACATGCAAAAGAGGAATATTAGATCCAAAATAAAATGACCTTAATATTTAAGTTGTATAATATTGCTAAAGCAGTTTAGTACTTTTAGTTAACTGCAGATAATAATTTAAAAAGCTCAGTGAAAAAAATCTGAAAAGTTGCATGAGACTGGGGCCATTTCCGCACTAGACTGTTACAGTGCTATTATTCCACTTTTAACATCCTATGGAATCTGGGGGTTTGCAGTTTCAGGAGGGGCCAGTTGGCCCCTCCCAAAACTACAAACCCCAGGATTCCATAGGATGTTGAAAATGGAATAATAGCACTGTAACAGTCTAGTGCGGAAATGGCCTGAATGTGATGTGTGATCAGAGGGAGGAGCAAGGGAGTAAGGGTGGGAAGGAAAGAAAGACACAAGATTTTAAGAGAGAGACTACAGTTGGCCCTCCATGTCTGCGGGTTTAACATTCACAGGCTTGATTATTCATGGAATATTTGCTATTGCCACCACTGTTGCCCTATGCCATTTTTAATGGGAACTTATAAGCCTTGTCTTGCATTCACAGTCTCTCTGCAAGCCTCATGAGAGTGGGATAGACTATAGTGGTAGCAGTGGAAGCAGGAGCAAGCCCCACAAGCCCCCTGCTTCTGTCTTGCAAAGCAATCCTGCCACCCCAATTGCCGAATGAGTGGTTGACATGCTCCCCCATAGACTGAAACCTGGTGGGATGAATCTCATGATTGGAACGTAGGAATAGGGGGGTATAACCTATTTCACAGAAATAGACCAAACAAGAAAGGAGGAGGAGTAGCCTTGTATGTCAAGGATGTTTTCACCTGTGAAAAGATCCATGACTTAAATCCGGGAAGCCAAGTCTAGAGCATCTGGGTAAGAATTAAGGAAGCGAGAAGGGTTTGCTACAGGCCTCTGGGTCAGCCTGAGGACATGGATGAGGCCTTCCTAGAGCAGATGGCCACACATTCAAAAGGGAGAGATGCAGTGTTAATGGGAGATTTCATAATCCTGATATTTGTTGGCAGTCAAATTCTGCAAAGACTGCAAGGTCCAACAGGTTCACTTCCTCACTTGCCTTGCAGACAATTTCATGATCCAGAAGGTGGAAGGGGACAAGGGGATTGGCTATTTTAGATCGGACCCTGACCAACAGAGGTGACCTAGTTGATGAGGTGGAGGTGGTGGGATCCTTAGGATGGAGTGACCATGCTCTTTTGGAGTTTGTCATTCAGTGGGAAGAAGAAGCCAAGTGTAGCCAGACATGCATCCTAAACTTTAAGAAAGCTGATTTCTCTAAACTTAGGGAGTTACTTGCTGAAATCCTGTGGTCAAATATACTAAAAAAGAAAGGAGTTCATGACGGATGGGAGTTTCTTAAAAGTGAGATACTGAAGGCACAATTGAAAACTGTGCCAATAAGGAGGAAAAATGGCAGGTGTCTAAAGAAACCAGAATGGTTGACTGAAGAACTCTCAGCTGAGCTAAGTGTTAAAAGAAACATCTACAGGAAATGGAAAAATGGTGAAACCACCAAAGAGGAATTCAAACAAATAGCCAGGAGATGTATGGAGAAGGTCAGAAAAGCTAAAGCACAGAATGAACTCAGGCTTGCCAGAGACATAAAAAACAATAAAAAGGACTTTTTTAGATATGTCCGCAGTCAAAGGAAAAACAAGGAAATGATAGAATGGCTGCATGGAGAAGGTGACCAGTTAATAACGGGGGAAGAGAGAAGGCAGAACTACTCAATACCTTCTTTGCCTCAGTTTTCTCCCAGAAAAATAGAAGTACCCAACCTGGGGCATGGGGAGCAGGTGAGGAAGGGGGAGAAATGCAGCACAGAATAAGTAGAGAAGCAGTACAGGAATATCTAGCTAAACTAGATGAATTCAAGTCCCCAGGGCCAGATGAATTACATCCAAGGATATTAAAAGAGCTGGCAGAAGTCATTTCTGAACCACTTGCAATGATCTTTGAGAACTCTTGGAGAACAGAAGTCCCAGCAAACTGGAGGAGGAAAAATGTCATCCCCATCTTCAAGAACGGGAAAAAGAGAACCCTAACAGTTATCGTCCAGTCAGCCTGACATCAATTCCAGGAAAGATCCTAGAGCAGATCATTAAACAGTCAGTTTGTAATTACTTAGAAAGCAATGCCATAATCACTAAAAGCCAGTGTGAATTTCTCAGAAATAAGTCATGCCAGACTAATCTTATCTCTTGTTATGATAGGGTTACAGGCTTGATAGATGAAGGGAAAGCTGTAGATGTAGCATATCTTGACCTTAGTAAGGCCTTTGACAAAGTTCCCCATGACATTCTTTCAAAGAAGCTAGTAAAATGTGGGCTGGACAGGGCTACTATTAGTTGGATTTGTAATTGGTTGACTGACCGAACCCAAAGGGTGCTCACCAGTGACTGCTTTTCATCCTGGAGAGAAGTGACTAGTGGGGTGCCACAGGGTTCTGTCCTGAGCCCAGTGCTATTTGATATCTTCATCAATGACTTGGATGAAGGAGTGGAGGACATGGTGATCAAATTTGGAGATGATACCAAACTGGGAGTGGTTGCTAATACCACAGAGGACAGGATCAAATTTCAAAACAACCTTGACAGATTGGAGAGCTGGGCCAAAGCTAACAAAATTAATTTCAACAGAGAGAAATGTAAGGTCTTGCACTAAGGCAGAAAAAATGGAAGGCACAAATATCGAATGGGAGACATGTGGCCGGATAGCAGTAAGCGTGAAAGGGATCTAGGAGTCTTGGTAGATCACAAGCTGAACATGAGTCAGCAGTGTGATGCGGCAGCCAAGAAAGCCAACGTGATTCTTGGTTACATCAATAGGAGTACAGTGTCTAGATCGAAGGAGGTAATGGTACCACTCTATTCTGCATTGGTTAAGCCTCATTTGGAATACTGTGTCCAGTTCTGGGCACCTCAATTCAAGAAGGATGTCGACAAGCTGGAACATGTCCAGAGGATGGCAACCAAAATGGTGAAAGGTCTGGAAGCCATGCCCTATGAAGAACGCTTAGGGAGCTGGGTATGTTTAGTCTGCAGAAGAGAAGGTTAAGAGGGGACATGATAGCCATGTTTAAATATTTGAAGGGATGTCATGTTGAAGAGGGAGTGGGCTTGTTCTCTTCCATTCCAGATACTAGGATGAGGAGCAATGGATTCAAGCTGCAGGAAAGGAAATTCCACTTGGACCTCAGGAAGAACTTCTGATGGTCAGAGCTGTCCGGCAGTGGAATATGCTGCCTCAGAGTGTGGTGGAGTCTCCTTCTTTGGAGGTTTTTAAGCAGAGGCTGGATGGCCATCTGTTGGGAATGCTTTGATGGGTGTTCCTCATAGCAGGGGGGTTAAACTGGATGGCCTCTGAGGTCTCTTCCAACTCTATGATTCTATGATTTAAGGGGATCTATAGATACTCACAGTTTTTCCTCTTTGGCAGGGTTCTGCATCAGTAGCTCCCATGAACGTGGAGGGATGACTGTAGATGCACACCCAGGAATATGCAGGTACAAAAAGAATTGAAAAGTCTCATTATTTCCTACAGTTATTTTTTATTCATCTAGAAGCACCCTCAAATCATTCCCAGTTCCCAGAACATAGTGAATCTCTATTACAGGATAAATGTGTGGTACAAAAGTATTGCTACACTTTGGGTAGAGACTTGCAGACTCTCCAGACATAAAAACACTGACAAAATTAGTCTCTCATCTGAAATGCAGCAGCCACAACCTGCGTCTCTCCTGAGCACTTGCAGAAATGATCTTTCAAGAGTTTGCTCCCTTCGGGAAGGTTAATGAGATAGTAACAAATCCCACCACAATTGAAGCTACATTTCTTATATCCTTAAGGTATGTCTCCCAATTCAAGGCCAATCTTTATTTCCACACATATGCTTAATAAAGTTGATAAAATATTGAGTTAATGTGGTGAAAAAACAACCTAATAAGCTTCTTCTATTTCTCATTAAAAAAAACATTTAATGATGGCATCCCAATTATCCTAGATATGACACCATGTCTGCAAGGAATTTTAAATAATTGCTTTTCACAATTGCCCTTCCATTCCCACAGTCCTTTCCAGTGTTTCGGTATATTGATATTTTAAATTCATCTTTACTATATGGAGAGACCCATTACGCAATGTAAGCAGGTTTTCTGATTTGGTGTTTTTAACTGTGTTGTGCTTCTGTAGTTAAACATGTAACTTTTAACAACAAATAGCTGTAAAATAACTTGTGTAAGGTGAATGGCTTAGCCTTCTCAAACTCAGTATCACATGACTTTAAAGGTCTTTGGTTCAGTGATATTTTGAAAACAACTCTTGTGCCATCTAGTGGCACCGGCCTCAAGAATTAAAAAGCTACCAGACGCAGGAATTTCGAGTTACATACATGGTCTGAATACTTGCAGTCTTTACATCTCCAGCTCTTTCCATGACTCCATTGATGCAATTAATTTCAGCATACCTGCTTGGAAGACTCGCACACCCCAGCAGGACTTCTTAGGATATATTCAAATGCAAATATGCCCATACAAAACCTAGTAATCTTTGGAATGGCATAAACATTCAGAACATGAAATACATACACAACCTGCTCAGCATTTTAGAGGTACGATTATGGTCAGCTTTGGAACATGTGGACAGTGGGAAAAGAGAGAGATCTATCTTGTAAATATGCAATAAATGCAGGAAAAGAACAAAAAAGAAAGTGGCAGAAAAAGAAAGCAATATTCAAAAGGATACATTTCAGAAAGAATCTGCTGGATATGCCATGAAAATATGCCATGAATGTGTTCTGTTTTAATACTTCAGGTGTTTAAAGTTCCAGTTACTAGTATAAAGCATTTGAGGTCCCTTAACAAGGGATAGAACCCCTACGTACTGGATCTGTTACTAATAAGAATTCTTTTCTCTTAAGCACCCACGTAAGAACCTGGAGATTGTGGGAAACACAGGTTATAGCCAACTTATCCAGCTAGAATAAGTGAGCTAGCATGGTGTAATGGCTGGAACATTGAACTAGGACTCCAGGAGATTGGGTTTCTAATCTCTGCTCACCCATGGAAGCCCCCAAATGACCTGGGGCAAATTACATTCTTTCAGCCAAAGAGGTAGGCAATGGCAACTCTTGTCTGGCTAAATTTTGCCAAAAAAAAACAATCCTGTGATGTGTATGTCCATGCCTTCAGGTTACCTGTCGACTTATGGTGACCCCATGAATTGCTTAAGCAAGTATTACTTGGTATTACTTACTGGTCCCCCATCCAGGTACTAACCAAGCATGACCCTGCTCAGCTTCTGAGATCAGACAGGATCTGGAACTTTGGATCACAGTAAATCAGAGTTGTCTTGAAGGCACATAACAACCCCAGGTAGAATAATATAGTATAGTAGGATTTCATATTTACCAAAACATTCTTAGGTTGAAATGCAGTGATTAGGTAGAAATCACATTTCTCATCCTTTTCTTATTTGTACCCAACCCAAACCCTGTACATGCATTACTTGTATTATGGGAAATAATTTGTTACCTTGGATTCTCTAAAATTCCCAGAATTTAAAAATCATTTAACATTAAATTTATCTTCCTGAATTCATTAAAATTTTAAAAAACTAATTTGTTTTTAGTTGGGGTGGGGTGGTCCTAAAAACACTCACTGCATGTGGGAGGACCAACTTCTTCACATTTTGGGAACTCCTGAGCCCACTTAACCTGGAAATAAGCTGGAAGTTATATTTTACTTTGTAATTAATTAAAAGCCTCTTCTGGGCCTTTGTCTGACACTGCTGTTGAAAAACTGCCTTCCCACACAGCCCCTAGAGTGCCTAAGAGTCAATTTAATTTAAAAACAAAAATAAAAACAAATGGAGGTTGGGAGTCCTAATGGCCTTAGGGGCTATCTGCAAATGGCCTTAGGGGCTATCTGCAGTCCCTGGACTAACATCTAGAGGGCTCATGTTCAGTACATCTGTCTTAGACACTGACCTCTAAAAACCTCTGTGAGTCTTCCATAAATGTAGCTCAAGATATCCGTGAAATATTCAAGGAGGGGATGTGTTTTCACTTCTTCCAGTTTTGTTTTGTTTTGTTTAATGAAAATTTGGGGAAGAGACAGTTGTGAAACCCTTATGAAATATTTTCTCTTCTGAAATTAGCAAAATGCTTTTTAAGGCAAAGTTTTACTCAATCAAAATACATTGGAGGAATATCTTTGTGTAAGACAATCTACAACATTAGAGAATTATTATTTCTGAATATATTGAGTTCTGTGTTTTTAATGATTAATATGCAAATATGCTGCTAGTTCTTAGTAATGCAAACTATATAGGTCTTTGTTTCTGTCCAAATAATTCTTTTTGCTTACTGAAAAATGTGTGCTTTTTTCTTTATTTTCTTTTATTTTTCCAGTAAAATGAGATACAGTTCAAGATCCCAGTTTGCAGCATTCTCTCTATAGTATTCTATAGTACTCTCTCTATAGTATTTGGGCATATTCTTGTTTTTGCTTGTACCATACTAAGTACAAGATTGTGATCCCGAGAGTGCAATCCTGGGATTTATATGAGAATGAGTGATATTTTAATTCTGTCGACTTCTGAATTCCTAGGATTGCCCTGTAAAGCTGCAGTCCTATAACTACTTACAGAGAATAAGCCCTAATATGCTAACAGTGCATTACTTCTGAGTAGAAATTTAGAAGATCATACTTCAAGATATTAATATTTACTTTGTTTGTTTGTTTACTGAATTTATACCTCACCTTTGTCCTGAGATGGGATCCAAGACAGCTTTTGAGGCAACTGTCTGCCTTTACTCTGGTGTACAATGGTGAGGTTCTCTGATATAAGTTGCTTTGGCACCAAGAGAAAGAAGGAAAGAAAGAAAGAAAGAAAGAAAGAAAGAAAGAAAGAAAGAAAGAAAGAAAGAAAGAAAGCAAGCAAGCTTCATCCATATATGAAAATATATGAAATAGTGAAATATCATATGTTTTTTTCTCCCTCCCACTTTCTCCTATTGTCCTCAGCATATTTCCATTCCTGCAAACTAAGTTCAAAATGCAAAATTAGTTTGCACTCAGTTAACTCAATGAAGTGGAGAGAAAAAGGCAGAACTTTTGCTCTTCTCAGGCCCTGTCCACACATTACCAGATCCTGACGCTGTCCTACGGGGATCCCAGTAGCGCTTCCTGGGAGGGGAGCAAGACAGGAGCACTCCGCTCCACAGCAGCTGCTTCCGTGAATGGAGGAAGTGCAATGGTGCTGCTTCTGCAGCACAGCTAGGCACTGTCCCAGGCTGTGCTGGGGCAAGAAGTGTGGCCATCACACTTCCTGAGCCTCTGTAGTTTGGGTAAGTGTGGTAGGGCAGTGGAAGGGTTGAGCGATCTCCAGTCAATGACTGGTAAAACCTGTCAATGATTTGCAGCGCAATTGCATCTCCTGGGGACGGGAGAACAATGGGACATGGATGACATTGTGCATAAGAATTGCCACAATCCCATTCTTCTCCAGTCCCCAGTGCGAGACAATGATGTCCTGAACAAAAGGCCTCAGGCAAAAACAAACAATTGCAGACTCTTTTTTCTGTGTTTCTCCTCATCAATAACTTTTGCCCTCTTCATCACACTCTAATGTTGCTTGGCCACACATCTCCCAGTTTTCATCAACAAAGTGTTGGAGGATATATTTAGGCCCTTTTCACATGCTTTTTTTTTTTTTGCACGAGTGCCCCTTGAGTGTCGCGTCACTCCGTATGACGCACTCTCACTTGCGCGACACTCACGAGGCTGAAGCGTGGCATGCGTGTTTTTTGATTTTCGGCTTTAAGCTGAAAATACTGTGCACTCGCGCATTTACCTGCGTGCGGTGCTTCAGCGAGCAGGGGCGGTCGCGCTTCCTTCCCCCTGCGCAGCCTACAGCTCCCAACTGCGCTCACGGAAGCAGTGATGCAGAACAGCGCTTTGTGACAACTGGCTACGCTAGAGGAAGCTGATGCAGGAGGCAAGAAGGGCTGTCGTGAGCAGCTCACGCAAGTGGCTGCTTGCGCAAGCGCTGCTCCCCACTGCCGTGACGAGGTAAGGTCTTAGTCTTGTGCAAGCATTCCTCCAAGCAACTACTAGTTCATCTTACAACTATCCAGGGAAGAAAAAGGACAGATATTCTGAAAAATTAGGGAGTACAAAAGCTGAATTAGGCAAATATATGTTGCTAGAGTCTACCATAGTACAGCTAAGCCTGAACATTGAAACCAAAGTCTAGGGCTTCACAGTGCCCAAGCAGTGATGCAGAAACAGCAGGCTTTGATGACAACAATGGGCTATCAACACATCAGGAAGCATGAACATGCTGAACAAGCATTCCTTCTTGTCTGTAAAAAAAGTAATATAGCCTGGGGAAGCCGGCTAGGTAGGTACATGATTATAGGTGCTCATTTTATTGTTTTTAGTTGAAAATGTATTACCTTTTTCTATAAGAAAATAGTGTTTATTGTCAAGTAAATATGATTAGTGCCAGGCGGCAAACACAAACTCCATTTTATTCCTGTATTAATCTGTGATGGTGCAGTGATTTAACTAAGTTAAACTGCAAAACTGTACATGTTCTGAGTATTTTTCTTCAAGGCAAGTAAAAAGGTTCCCCCCCTGCTCTAACATATCAGGAATACAGAATCAGCTATAAAGCATGGAATAACAGTAAGTCCCTGTATATCCTTTGCTGGGGAACATGAGCAATTCACATTCTGTTTGTGGATTTCCCTTATGCATCTGGGAGCCTTTCACACTACACAATTATAGCACTTTAATTCCCATAGTTCCACCCTATGGAATCCTATCAATTTATAGTCTAGGGAAAGAGATATAGAATTACTGCCAGAGCGTTCTAGTGCCTTCCCAAACTAAAAACACCAAGATTCCATAGGATGTCATCTTAGCAGTTTGAAGTGACATCCTAGCACTATAACGTGCAATGTTAGAAACATTGTGAGCAGAATGTTGGACTAGATAAACTTTGGTTCAGTCTAACATAGTTCTTCCTGTGCCAGCTGGGGGAGAGGAAGTTTTGTTCTTCAAAGCTGAACTAATACAAATGGCTATCATACACATACACACAAATAGGACCATTAAGTCCAGACCCTAAAATTACTTAGCTGTACCACTGAGAGTCCAATTTTCTACATATAAAATACATAATTGTTCACAGCAGTGAACTTACATGCCCAGTGGATAAAAGGATATTAATATCAATGAACTCATTTTATACAATACGTTCCAGCCACCAGTCCACTTAAAGCAGTTCAGGGCCTTTTCTTTAAAAAATATGGGAGAGTAACCAACCAGCCCCCTCCTGCAATAAATTCTTAAAACCACTCTTCCCTAATGTATCAGTCAGCTGTATGAGCAAGCTACTGCCTTCCATGACATTTGTTTGTGTGATTTATAAGAGAGTAACTGCCTTCTTAATCCAAGTTCAGTTACTAAGGAAGCTCATGGAACTGGTGCTTTTTACAGCTGGTCACCATGGAAACATCACACTTGGAACACATTACAAGGTTACAAAAATTCAAGAGTATTGCATCCACTAGTTTAAGAAGCTGCCAGACAAAGAATGCAATCATCATCTTGACTTTTGTATCCAGTATGAAGATAGCTTTGAACTTTCATGCTGTACTCCAGGAGTGGGCCACTTTGCCTTGGAGAGTGCAAGTCGGAACTGGGTGAAAGTAGAACAAAAAGTAAGTGAAACTATCCCTTCTTGCCACCTTTCCCTTTCCTCCCAAGCTAACCGTGTGCTGGGAAGACTAAACACTTGCACTGGACATCCTTGCAGAATGGATGTCCCAGCTGCTCACTTACAGTGGGATTTTCAGTTTAGGCTGTGGAATGAATATGTCTGAAGGTTGCCCATTCCTGCCATTCTCTCATTCAGCAGTTGAAATATTCTGCCATGATAGGTTAGAACAGACCCAACCTGATGTCCTTAGATGTGGGAACCATATCTCAAGGGCAGGATGGTGGAAGTTGCTGTTGAGCATATTTCTGTGGAATCTAGCTTGAGATGGCTGGGTAAAAAGTGAAGTGTGCAGGAGTGGGGGGGGGTCTTAAAAAAAAAAAACTAACAAAATTTTCTTAAATTTCTCACCAACACATCCACACCAAAAACTACATCCTTCTCCTGTCACCCCAAAAGGTGGAAGACTTTGAGGCACCAGCAGTGCCAACATCTCCTTAGAAAGTGGGGGAGTTATAGCTCAAGGGAGGCCAGGGGGGTGGTAACTTTTCACATGTTTATACCAGTATTAACTGTAGGATTCCAATTAAAGGCTTAAATAGAGTGTTTTTATTAAAAATTAACAGACACACACACAAGAAATCAAGCAGTCTCATGAACCATACAAGGCTAGCAAGGAGAAGCAAAAAAAGTTGGATTGAGAGAAATTTCAGGTATATAGGGTGATATTTGCCAGTCCTGGAGCACAGGATAGAAGATGAGTGGCTCAAACATGAGAATGTGAGGACACCACAGAAGAACAAAAGTCTGGGGTACAGCATGACACCCAAAATGCTACTAATTAGCTGGGTTGGAGCTGGGATTTTTATACGCTATTTCCCAGCCTGAAGGTGAGTGTTAATTGCTATGTGGCAGAGTAAACAAAAGGAGTCCTGAACAGACTTATTGTCTTACTGTGGGTGACAAAACATTGATGGGAGCCCTGACAGCCCCTTAATGTCCTGGTTGAGTAAGGTTAATAGGGAAGGTTTCAGTAGGAAATGAGCACAGTAGGGATGCTTGCCTGCTGCACCTGGGCAGTTTCATTGACTATTGTATTCAGATGTCATGTCATTGACAGGATTATTGGAAATCTATTTATTCCGGGCTTTTCTACTTAATTCTTTTTCACCTTATAACCTGGCCTTGCTGAGGCCATGCTGACCTAGCTCAGATGTACAGTCAGAATCCTGCTTACTGTATATTTCCCAGCCATAAGTGTCCTATTTTATATTTTCATGCCAATTTTGCTGTCCCTCAGAATGGGGTATACAAGGGGTGGTAACACTCCCATCTGGCAAAAGATTTTAAAAGGGCTATTAAATTGATGAAGGAGCTGAGATTCTTACTTTTGAGGAAAGACTACAACATGAGGATGGGGAATAAAAACATGAGGATGGGGGGGACAGTAAGTAAGGATGGAATAAAGGTGCACAGGAGCATGCACAGTACAGGGAAAGCAGGGAGAAGTGCCAATCAACACCCAAACTCTTGAAGGAGACTGTGCAGATTCAAAAGGGGTAAGTCTATCAAGGCCTAGGACTCATGATGACTACATTTTACCTAATACAGTTTCAGATGCAATATGTCTCTTAAAAGCATTTGTTGAGAAATACAAGACCACTCATGTCCTATTAGTGGGCTTTCCAGACTCTGTGCTTGCATCTAAAATCTGTAGGGAACAGAATGAGTTAGGCCTTTATCCTAATTTAGTCTGCAGAAGAGAAGGTTAAGAGGAGACATGATAGCCATGTTTAAATATTTGAAGGGATATCATGTTGAGGAGGGAGCGGGCTTGTTTTCTGCTGCTCCAGAGACTAGGTCCCTTTTCGCATGGCATTTTCAATGCAAAAGGGCCCCTTGAGTGTGGCGCGCATGTGAGGAGTGGTCCACACAACACACTCACATTTGCGCAACGCTCCAGGGCCCAGCAAGAACTGCTCATACATTTTTTCATTTTCGGCTTGAAGTCGAAAATGCTGCATGGTCACGCACCACTCTGGGGCCCCACGCGCACTTACCTTGCATGTGGAGCCTCGGGAGCCGGGCTTGTCGCGCTTCCTGTCTCAGTGCAGCCTGGGAAGGTCCCAGACTGCACTACAAAAAGAAGAGGCAGGGCTCTTGCACGAGCAGGAAGCTCGTGCAGAGCTGAAGAAGCAGGGAAGCAAGATCTTCTCTCCAGAGGCTGCTCACTCGACCACCACACCCCAGCACTGAGAATAGGTGAGTTGCAGAAAGTGCCTAGAACAAGGAGCAATGGATTCAAGCTACAGGAAAGGAGATTCCACACAAACCTCAGAAAGAACTTCCTGACAGTCAGAGCTGTCCGGCAGTAGAATACGCTGCCTTGGAGTGTGGTGGAGTCTCCGTCTTTGTAGGTTTTTAAGCAGAGGCTAGCTGGCCATCTGTTGGGAATGCTTTGATGTGTTTTCCTCCATAGCGGGGGTTTGGACTGGATGGCCTCTGTGGTCTCTTCCAATTCTATGATTCTATGATTCTAGGATCCAGAATTATTCTTATATTCTTATTCAGCATTATTCAGCATTATGTTCAATTCAGCATTGTTACTGTATCGCTGATGGCTTGGATGAACGCTAAGCTCGTCATTAATAAGTCAGGAGTGAATCATCAACTCAAAGATGTGACATTCACCCTGTTTGGAATGAAACTGTACTTGAGATACGTATAGATTCATTTTTGAATGACAAAGGGCAGCTGGAACATGTGGCCCCTTTAACCTGCTAATGCTTATTTGCCAGTTGCAACCTCTCCATGACCTTGATAGCCTGGATACAGATTTTGAGGATCTCCAGCCTGGATTTTTTGTGCATGGGTTAACCTTTGAAGACTGTGCAGAAATTGCAGTTAATCCAATTGCCTTGTTATGTCTGGGATCCATTATAGCAAACATAAATTTCCCTAGTAATTAAAGAAGTTATTGGTTTCCATTCCCTTTCTGCCTTAGCACAAATCAAATTGTCCATGCCCATCTGAAAGCCCTATGTAACTTGAGGTTGTGTACTTGAAAGAAAATCTAATATGAACCTGCCCATATACTAGAATTGTCAGACATCTTCATCTGAGAGTCCCTGGTATTTGAAGAAAGGAACTTTTTTTTTCCTGTTGCCTCTTTATAAAATTTTTCTCCACAAAGAATTTTTCTCCACAAAGAAGTGCCTACATAAAGCATCAGATGAAGTCTATTTATTTTCCCAGGGTTATTGAGATTAAAATTGCAACTGATTTTTTTTGTTTTATTGATTATTGTTATTTTATTGTGTATTGATGGTTTTGTAACCATGTGAACAGTACCCACTGAAGGGCAGTATATAGATCTGTAGAATAAAATTTGAAAATATTCATAGAATAAGTGGGATTGTCTATTGTAAGATGCTCCCTATGCCAACCATGGTAACTGATTACTTCTGTTTAAAAATTGGCATACCTTTGCCTTGCTATATTCAGAGGCAGTGAACAATCAGCTGTATATTTTACTAAGTGTAAGATTAAATTGAGTCTGATCATAAAAATTTGAAAATGCTACCCTTAATGCCAACAGTTTAAATGTTTTAAAGGGCAATGTTACCTAGTAAAAATCCAAACAAGGAAGATGACACATCTGTTAAATGGCATATTATGAATACCCTGATTGAAGTAACCTTGAAAGGTTTCCCTGACATAACTAGAAGTTTGCATTATACAAGTTTATTGTGTCAAACAGTTGTGGAAAAAATAGGACTCCTTTTTAGAATTTGCTATGTTTGTCTGCCTTTCCCTTCTTCCTTCATTTCCAGATCAAGACTCTGAGTTGGAACGCCTTCTTTTGACTTCCACATTGGCTGTCTTGGACCTGTCCTCTGCAGATGATATACATGGCATGTATTTGCTTTATCATTCCTTCTGTTTTTGATGTTAAATCTGTGGATATCATTCTTAACATAGTGAGAACATCATTAGTCATGAAGAAGAGGGAAGTGCCATTAAGCATGGGAAGATTGCAGAAGCATCCTTAGTGGAAAACCCTTGGGGTAAGCCCCAGCATGGCTCAGTGCTCAGTGATTGTGGAATGCTTCTGAAAGCAGGAGGAGACAAAAGACTAGATGAGAGGGGGAAAGAAATGAGATGTTTGGGATACTGAACAGAGGATACCACACAGCAACATTTTGTAACTTTTCAAAGTCCCTCTCTTATAGGATCCACAAAAATTAATGGTGGTAGCAATACTGTCTGCTGCTTTTTCATTTCTGAATGTGTTTTGGGAGCATTATAGCAATTCAGATCACTGTGTAATTCTTTCCATTATGCAGAAACAGGCAGCAAACTGAGCTAGTAGATTTCTGTATTATATCACTTCAGGCTACAAGTATAAGACTGGGAAATATTTTTTAAAAACAGAGTTAAACTGTGAGGAAGCCTTCAATAATTCTCTCACCTTACAGCCTGGAGTGGTAGCATTCCAGAATTCCACACTACATGAGAGCTGGTGTAGTGCAGTGGTTACAATGTTGGATTATTAAGAGACAAAGGTTCAAGTCCCACTGAGCTGTGAAACTCACTGGGTCACATCAGGTCAAAATCACTTGTTCTCTCAGACTGATGTGAAGATAAAATGGGAAGGAGAAGAACTATGTGCACTTTGTATGCCATTTTTAGATCATTGGAGGAAAGGTGTGATATCAGTATGGAGGAACAGAGGGAGGGGAGGAGAAGGAAGAGATGCCATTACCATGTCATGCCAAATGATTCTGACATATCAGTGATAGAATGATGCTGATTTGATCCATAATGGGCTCTTTACATTTTAGGGGTACCCTATATTTTCTCAATTTCCTCCCTTCTATTCTTGGTCATGATCTCCAACTGTCAATTGTAGTATTCCATAAAACATTAGGTTTGCAGCCAGATTTCTTGACTTCATTTCCCTACTTCTTCCCAAACTTTCCCTTTTTCTGCTTCTTTGCACAGTTAAAGCTAGCATATCAGCTCTGTCCACTCCTGGCAATATTTAATCTGGCCATGGTGACACACATTTTAGTTATATCCCCTTTGGAATAATGTAACGTACTTTGTGTGGAAATGCCTTTGAAAAATTCTCAGAAAATTCAGTAGGCTCAACTGCAGTGAGACTGGGGAACATCACAAGGAGCAAACAACTTTGTTTAAACAACTTTACTGGCTAGTCATATGTTTGGGGACACAATTCAAAGTATTGGTTATCACATATAAAATCCTTGAGACCAGGCTTTCGGAATGAGCACCTCTTCCTATACTGGACTTCCTAAACTCTAAGATTTCTCAAGGAAACCACTCCATTGGTGGCATTGCTTTCACAATCATAGCCATTTCCGCACTAGGCTTTTATAGCGCTATGATTCCACTTGAAACATCCTATGGAATCCTGGGGTTTGCAGTTTCGGGAGGGGCCAGCTGGCCCCTCCTGAAACTGCAAACCCCAGGATTCCATAGGATGTTTCAAGTGGAATCATAGCGCTATAAAAGTCTAGTGCGGAAATGGCCCATGTCTCTTGTGGGAACACAGCAGAGGGATTTGTTGGTGTCTGTTTGGAACTCCCTCCCTAGTTCCCTCCTTGCTTTCCTTCCATCAACAGGCTTTTCTGGAGGGCATTTATGAACTGACTGCAAGGACTTTTAATAGTGTGCTGTCTTATTGACTTCAATCTTTTGTTTTTTCCATGGTTTAAGTGGTTTTAATTCCATGGATAGTTTAATTGCATTTTGACAACTTTTTGTATTTCTTTAATCTTTCTAAGCTCCCTGGAGTCCCAGTTTTTGAGAAAAGTTAAGATATAAATAAAATAGCAATAACAATAATAATAGCAAGTCTGGTTATTACTTTCACATGGCTACCAACTGCATCTTTTTCTTCAGCTCCCTGTCAGAGTCTAATTAAACAAAATGATGTCTGGCTCTAGTGAAAGTTATTTATAGATACACAATACACAACTGAAGCGTAGCTTTAAGTTCAACAAAGCTTTCACATTTAATGAACGTGGCAACTTTCCCCACCATACTTGCTTTCTGTGATTCCTCCAAATTTTCATCAATTATAAATCACTATGCAGGTCAAATACTGCCTAAATATCCTAAAGGTACCAGACCCTATCTGATATTTGAATCTAAGGAGAGTCACCTCCGGTTAGTACTTAGATGGGAGATCACCAACATATACCAGGTGCTTTTAGAGGAAGGAACTGGCAAAACCATTTCTGAGAATTCCTTTCCTAAGAAAACCTTGTGAAATTGATGGACTCGCCCTAAGTTGACAGGTGAGTTGAAGCCACCTACATACAGAGAGAGGTCAAATCATCTGCTAATTTACTGTTCATCTCATGGCTCTCCAATTCCAATCTCTAGAGGCACCACATAAAATGTGTGCAACCAGAATGCTAAAATGCTGGCCAAATAGCTTTTGTTGTAATTTCCTGTTAGGTAGAGAGAATATAAAATTATAGTCAAAAGAGTACAGAATGTTTTATTCACAATGTAAAACTTAAATATAAACAGAACTAGGTGTCTGGGGGGTTCTTAAGTAAATAAACAAAGGCTTGAGGCAGTATTTTAATTTAAAGAAACAGAACAAAGAAAGAATTTCATTGCCTTATTTGCCCTCCTTGGTGGTTATTTGAGAATTTTAAAGAAACGCAGATGCAGTTATCCTAGGCCATTTCCACACTACACTGTTACAATGCTATTCCACTTTCAACATCCTGTGGAATTCTGGGGTTTGTAGTTTACTGAGGCCAAATTGCTCCCTGGCTGAGAATTCTAAATGCCCCTCTGTAAACTGCAAACCCCACGATTCCATAGGATGTTGAAAGTGGAATAATAGCACTATAACAGTGTAGTGTGGAAATGGTCCTAGTCTATCTTCCAATCTGCCTAGTTTAACTTGAAGATAAACTGTTTACAGAAAGCAATTTTGATATGAACAAGATGAATATAGTGTTGTCACTCAGACAGAGAGAGAGAGAGAAGGTCAGTTTTAACGTACCATCTAACTCACCCACTTTTATACCTTAGAAAAGATCAAATGAGTGGTTTTTTATTCCCTCTTGTACATGTCAGAAGAGAAGAAAGAAGGACAAGCATACAAACTCAAGGCTTAATGTAGTTCATGCATATGCATAATGTCTGTGGTTTAATTTAATTGACCAAGGGTTGGGGCAGTCACAGCAGCCCCTCATGAACCTTGGAGATCATTATACTTCCACCAGGCCACGCACTTTTCCCCATTACAAAAATGTTCATGTCACAAAATGTCCCCCCAAACACTCTTGAAGAATTTTGTTACACCTATGGGGCCTCCATGGCTGTTTTAGCCACAGGAACAGATCTAATTTTTAAACAGGAAGCGAACTAGAAGTCAAACTCCAGTTCACTTCCTGTTTTTTTTAAGAAGCTCCTCTTGATACTAAAATGACCAGAGAGGGGGGCAAAAATGTGATGATATTGTCCCCATGCCGTTTGGGGGCATTGTGGGCATTCCTCCTTTTTTTTTCCCTGGGGGTCATAGGGCCCTCAAGACAGACTGTGGCCCTTTCCGCACGAGGCAAGTGATTCGCTCCGTGCCGTTACTTACCAGTTCTTCTCTCTTCGACGTAACATGGACTTTCCCTTAAGCTCTTCTGCAGGGCTCCTCTGTTTGTTCCAGGGTGAATCGGAGCAGTGCGAGGTCCGTAGATCCACACTGCTGAGGCTGAAAATGGCGGCTTCCTGTTCTTTGTGGGTCTGGACGAACCACTGACAAACCCACAGCCCTCCCTCTGCTGATCACAGGCTCGCACTGGTGTGAGCCTGTGCACCTGCACAACTGAGCAGGAATGAAATGGCGTGCTCCAGAAGATTGAAAGACCGGATTTTTCCAGTCTTCACTTAGCACGCTGGAGGACCACTTGGGGGCATTTTGGATTGGACTAAGGTGCGGAACTAAGGTAAATAGTCTGAATCTAGTCCAATCCAAGGTGCGGACGACCTCTGTGCCAGGACACCTTGGCCCGTTTTAACTTCCTCGTGCGGAAAGGCCCTTTGAGGCCACATGTTACCTGCAGACCATTCTTTTTCCAACCTTGACCTAAGACAAGAATTGAAAACTTTTTTAACCCTGAGTACCAAATTTAATTTCAGTTTGAGAGGTTCTTGAGGACAAGGGCAAAAAGGTTCTTACTCAAAATTCTAGTTTAGTTTAGAGTTTTGTCAGTAGGACACTTATGCTTGCTTGTTGCCTTCCTCTCCAATCTAGCAAGGTCATTTTTGAATTCTGTTCCTGTTCTCTGACGTATTAGCTACCCCTCCTTCATTTGGTACCACCTGCAAATTTGATCAGCATGCCTTCCATTCCATATCTAACTCATTTATAAAGATGTTAAATGACACATGGCCCCAGGACAAAACTTGTCAGTTGTCTCCAGGATGAAGTGCCACCATTGGTGGGCAACCTCTGGGTTCAGCCTGTCATCCAATGACAGATCCACCTGATATAGATACATGTAATTCAAAAATCTTGTATGATTAAGAAATTAAGAGTGTCAAGTGGACCTGAAATTCATTTTAGGTGGTGTATTCTCCCCAGTTGCCTGCCCTCCCCTTCTGCTCCAGTCTGTATTTGAGCAATCACAATTCTATTATTAAAAGCAACAAGCAAGCATAGGCAGACCATAATACAGGCATCACACTGACAAAACAGAAAGAGGAAATTTTGTCCAAAAGCATAGTCCCCATGAAGTCTCATGAGTAATTTGCTGCTTTACCACAATCTATCTGTGGGGAAAAAGGATGGAGCACTGCAGAATGTAGAGCTGTGCTGCAAGATGTTTCATCCCATATCACTGTGTTGCATTCCAATGCGTAGGTGTCCCAGATCTTGAAAATCCTGACACAGTTAAAAGACAGAGAAACACTTTATATTAAGAACACTTCCTTTCCTAGTATATTGAAGGCAGACTTCAGAAATGTAGCAATTGATCTTCCATGTAACGAACCACACTCCCTACAAATAAATTAGTTTCACAAGCAGTACAAGCACATACATGCAAGCTCAGAAGGAAACCCTATGGTGTTTAATTAGCCATACCTCCAGGCAAAACAGATAACCAAATGTAAAACTTGATGATATTTCATAATATTTTTTTAAACTGATAGGCAGATGTTTTAGTATTCTGTGAGTCCCTTGAACATCTTAAGTATCGCTGCGTCGACTTGTGAGAAATAACTGAAAAGACTAATAAAACAATTTCGCACAGGATCAGCTGAAGCATTAATGTTTATTAAAAGTACATTTCTGCAGAAGCGGGTGCTCCCCAGAGAGAAGGACACACCCCAGTATAGAATACCTCATATTTTATCCCCTATCCCTGTCGCAGGTTTTCCCTCCCCTGGGATCCCGTTGGATAGGACCCCAAAGGTTACAGCCTATCAGGTTCACCTAAGAAGTCCTGCCTCAGTTTACATTTCTCCCTCCCCACTATTTAGTGCCCACTACTCTTATTTACAGTTTTCCTTAAAAGGAATTATCACGAGCTGCCCATGTCTTCCCCTCGTGTATCTTTGTTTCTCATGTTACATTCAAGGTGTCTTATTAGCAGTTTCAAAGTACCCCTTTGTGTTCTGGTATGTCCCTATCAATCAGTTTACTCCTTACAGACAGCCTTGTCCTGTCTGATATGTTGTTACCTACAAGGTCTGAAACACACCAGCCAGCCTAAAGATCCAAGGTCTTGGAGGCCCTCTTTTGTTCAGCTGCCAATTTTAGAAAGCTGTTTTCTTAGACTTAATGTATTACAGAAGCTCAAATATAAAATATACTGAAATATATGTGTAAATATATCTAAAATATGTGCTATACATATAAACTAATATATATGCTTCTAATGCATGTTATTAATACTGTATACCCAGTGCAGAAGCTAAAACATATTTCTCTCACACTCATTCTATAAAGGTGAATTCACAAGTCAGACCAACTTGCAGCATAATTTTCCCTGAAGCAAATGGCAGACGTCCTTCTTAAGAGAATTGTATGAAAATAAAGAATCCAAAGATCTAAAGACAAGTAACCCTATTGATGATTGAATTCCCTCCTACCACTTGCAGTAGCTTGAAGCAAAAGTTTTTTTTAAAAAAAAAGGTGAAAATAAGTCCAAAGTTAAGCAATAACTTTATTAACATGGACCAGAATGGCAGAAAAGTTTGCAAGCTTTCCATTTTCGAAATACATGCTAAGTTGTTCGCCGCCTTCGATCCATATGGAGAGGCGGGATACAATAAATAAATAAATAAATAAATAAATAAATAAATAAATAAATTTCCTAGGACTCCTTCTCAGGCTGTCTCCCACAAAATTATTAGAGGTGGGGAAAGAAATTAGTGTTTATTTGAAAGTCTGCTACAAGTCATGAGCTGTGCTGTAAGTAATTTATTTCAGGTTTGTTTCCCAAATCCAGCCTCAATACAACAACAACCATTGCACAAAGGTATTATAAACACTTAAAATCTGTCTAAGTAAGCCGGCTTGGCTTCTAAAAGGAAGGGGATCAAAACAAGGACAAGGAAGATTATGGACAAGGAAGATTTTAAAAATTCTGCTAGATCCTGGTTTGTGCCCAGATGGAGGATGCTCTGTCCACTGAGAGGCATGAAGGGATTTTTCATGGTCCCTTCTCCTTCAGTCTCCCAATCAACACTGTCTTCCATGTTACTCTGGAGGGTTCTGGAGCAAATTGAAGTCATAAGGGCTGCAGAAGAAGGGGCAATCAACAGTAAGTACCTCATTCTCTCTTTTGCCAGCAGAAATAGCTCAAGTTTTTCTACTCTTTTTTGGGGGGAGGGGGCTTACACTACACTTCTTTCATTGGCAATACATCCCCACTACATGCCTACCCATGCTTTTCTAGGTATACCACTCTTCACAAAAAAATGGGTTGTGTGGTGGTGGTGTTTAAATGACTTTTAAAGTGCTTTGGGAAAGTAGAATATTACCACATTTTACAATCCATGAGAACAAAAGCCACTATAATGATTTCAAAAGGAAACACGAATCAACAAATAATTTATCAAACTTTAAATCTGCATTCTTGCAGGAGTTCTTTTTCAGTTTAGCTTATGTTGTTATTCCAGGCTTACTGAACAATGGCAAACATCTTGTGACATTTAAGAACTGGTTTCAACACATTAATTTTTAAAAGCTTACCATTCTAAATATATTTTTCAGCATTTACACCATGGTAAGCCTACAGCTCCACACAAATAGCCGGCTAAAGTAGACTAATAAGTCATCTTTCAAACAAACATGTCAAAGGGAACATTCCACCTGTGTTTGGTGTAAGCAAATATTTCATTCCTTTTCATCTTTCATCAAATGTTTCATGTTTGAAACAGGTGGTACAAAACAACACTAAGGATGCAAATGACTGCTGAAGATCACATCTGGAATTCCACATTTGTGATGAACATAGAACATACATACACATTGGTCTACATCTAGCATCATTCTAACAGATGTCACCTAGCATAACAAAGCTTTCTTCCTTTCTTCCACCCCACAGCCCTCTACACTACCAGAACTGGCTTTGAGGGATTTCTCAGATCTCTAGACTGATTTGGGAGCTGAAGGGAAAAGGGAAAGGGACGTTCCTATTTCCACTAACTCAAGCAGGGCTGTGAGTGCAAACAACCAATTAGATTCTGGCAATTGTTATTCCCAATGTTGTTACAGCAGACTATCAAGCAAGGATATGCTAATCACGTTGTAGTAGCACTTTTGTTTCTTTCTTGTTTTTCGACAGATACGAAAACTTTAATTTAAATGTTATTTTTAGAAGCTTTAACTACAGACCTACAACAATGCTTCTGAAGTGGTGAGCAAAGTCATGGGGGCATAGTGAGGGAAAGTAGTAAAATTTTGTGTGCAATAGTCATTTCTGTGACTATTTGTAAGGTTGTACTATGACATCATGGTAAAATGGCTCAGGACTCTACAGCATCCAACAGAAATTCTAGACCTCCTGATTTGTTGTTGTGTGCTATATTCTCACCTTGGAGAATTTTCCTCTGAAATCAGTGATACTTACTTATCATTACGAGCCATGTCAAGGCTGGCACTGTTACCAAGTTTAAAGTCACCTTTAATTGTGAAGTTGTCCAACTGCCCAGTTGGCCAAGTCTCAGCCAGATTCTAGTCCAAACTGTACAATACTTGTTTGCATCAGTAGCCTACACAGGTTTCCAGGCTTGCTTTGCTTCCTTTAAAAAAAAAAATTCTGGGCTTATCCAGGCTAGTGACCTCCAGGTCTTTTTATCTAGGGCCCTTTCCGCACTGGGCTATTAAAACGGCGCAGACCGACCTCTGACGGAGGTCTTCTGCACCGTGGAGTGGACTGGGTCAGACTACTTTTCGTAGTTCCACACCTCAGCCCACTCCAGAGCAACCGGAACTGGTCGTGCAGCATGCTTTTTAAAAACCTGTTTTAAGAGGTTTTTCAAAAGCACAGAGCACACGATTCCGTGTCGCTCCGTTGCCATGCTCCGGTGCAGATCTGCAGGCGCGCACTAGTGTGTGCCTGCAGATCTGCTGGGGGCGGGCTTTAGGCTGGCGAGCTTCTCCAGTTGGTGGAGAGCTTCCACCAACCGGAAGCCACCATTTTGGACGCCGGAGCAGTGCGGAGCGACGAGCTCGCACTGCTCCTCGTCCCGATGGGCTCGATCGGATGGAGAAGAAATCTGGTGAGTCCCGTTTCTGCCCGATTCATGCCCCACGTGTGGAAAGGGCCTATGATTCCTCTCATTCTTGGCAATCTACCATGTCTGTTGTAACTAATGGGTTGATCTGGAAAGAACCAGGTTAGGGATGGCCATTCTAGCTGAAGTGGACTTTCCTTCCCCTGTAACTCTAGGAGAAATTAGAAGACCAGGCTTAGTGAATCAAGAATCCAACTTTATTTGGGGAAAGAAATGCATTTCTGTCTTCCATCCTGGCAGACAAGAATCTGAAGAAATTGGAGCCCTGAGCCATGGCCTCATACATTCTAATATAAGTTGCCAAATTTGCCAGCACATGTGCTGGGAAAATTCCATGAAGCTAACAAATTCGATAGAAGTTTTGACTTCTAGGTGTCAGTTGGTCATGTACAGCCTCCTGTAAGGTAAACAACCACTCCCCAGTCTTTACTATATAACCCATTCCCCAATCTCTTGGCTTTGCAGGAAACCAAGTATATCCTGTAACTTTCACAGTGTCAGCTTCTTCTTCTGGAGGAAGACCAAGGCACTATGAGAACATTTTGCTAGATTAGCCCAAGTAAAACTATGTTCATTTCCCTTTCACAGCAGTTATAAAACCAAAGACCTGAGAAACAGCATGCAGATACTTTTCTTCCCAATAGTTTTGTATGAAATGAATCTCCTCTCACCTCTTTGCAGTTTTAGCTAATGAGTGAAGTCATACATACCATTAACACTCAAGAAAAGTTTGGGCATGTTTGAGAAGGGAGGACTGACTAAGTCAAAGACAGAGTGACACAATGCCTTTTTTGCTGGGGAAATCTTTTTTTTCCACAGGGTGAAAATAAAAACAGGGCAGGAAACAGAATGTTCATGCAGCTGAGATTGGGCAATAAAATACAAAAGAGTAGCAACAAAAATGGAGTTCATCCTCTTTTCATTCATATCTTCTTCTGTGCAAAAGTTTGATACACCATCCTTAGTTTGGAAACTTTAAAAAAAATGCCCTGCGAATGAAAAAGGCAGCCCACCATTATATGCCCACATTGTGGCATATATCTACATTATCTCAGAGATAGTATCAAGCCTTTAAAAGTCTACCCTACATCGCTATAGTGTGGCAATTACCCAGAGCTTTCAAACTTGTGTCCATGGAACACAAGCACTGGCAGGTTGCACCAAAGTGGAAAGTCTTCATGGACAACCTGACAGTGGAATACATGTCTGTTATTTGAAGATGTTCCTCACTGGGTATGGAGAAGTTCATTGCTAGAACCTTACCCACAAATGGAATAATTGGATAAAGCAATTGTGAATGTAACAATGATGTGAAATAGTTGGAGTCTACTTTGGTGGCAGAAGATATACAGATCTTTAAGGTATAAAAAGCCTTGTGCATGTGTTCTCCTTATGATTAAAGTCTGCATGTTAGCAAAGGAGTGGGGATGGGTATTGTAGCTCCACCTGCTCTCTCTACAGTCTCATAACCCTTTACATGTAGAACGCACTTCTTTTCAGAGAACTCTATCTGTGAAGGCTCTTCTCAAGATTTTAGAACTGAGCCTAAAATCTTGAGCTATGGATAAAGGACGGTCTTGCTGACAGAGAAACCCCTATCTTGTCTTCTGCAAACAGGTGTTCTCTACCGACAGAGGAGTTTGGTGAAGGAGAGGTTAGAGCTAATACACTCATCTCAGCTCCCCTCATACTGCTGGTAAAATGGAGGAGTAGAGTGGCCCAGTGCTGTTACATTCCCAGTAGAAGCGTTGCAAGAGAGCTAATGTAGAGTATGGCACCCTTGCTGTTTTTGTCCAGTATCTTGATGCTTTGAACTTTGCTTACTTAAAATAATTTGTCTCAGCTTTCTATTCACTCATGGTCCCTCACAGAAAACATTAAAAGAGTATTTATTTACCATGTCCCAAGGCCTTTCTGGGATGGAATGAAAATATCAGGGCCTCTGGTTAAGCACAGCAGTAAATGGAAAAATAAGCAAAGGAAAGCTAGAGTGATCACGTGAAACTAGCTTCAGCCACCATATTAATTTTGCTTTTATAAATGTCGGGTTGAAAGTACCCCTTGGATTAGTGTCCTCAGCAATCTACTCACAGATGAATTTGCCAGCTCCACACAGTTTTGTAAATAGTGTCAGCCTGGTCTCCTTTCTTGGAAGATACTTGGAGTCACATCCTATGAGAACTAGCCCCCTAACTCTTGCATGAGGCTAACCCTGTGCCTTGTGAGATATCCATCCCCAAGCTCCTTAATGCAAAGCATCACAAACTGATATTTTACTTACTCCATGCCACTTCTGGCATGAGGGGAACCACTTTGTCCTCCATCACAGTTCTCCTCTCCCATAAACATAAGAGATAGAGGAGCTGCCATTTGCCAACTACACCCAGTTTTCTATGTAGAATTTATATGTACTTATCTGAAATATATCACTATCTGTAGGCTTTAACAACCTAGACAATTTGATGGCTAAATTAAACAGATGACTAGATCTTTACTGTGCAAGTTCTAAAGTGTCCTCTGCACATTTCTGTGGTGCAAGTTCTTTCACAAAGTATCAATTTTTTGTGTGTAGATTTTCCTATTTAATGGTGCACTAAAAGGAGATAACAAAAACCACAGATCCTCTACAGATCTTCTTTATCTTTCTGCATCATGGACTGAGGTCAGAAAAAAATATTGTACAGTTTTCTGAAACAAATGAGAAATTTCTTACTTGAGAGACGAGCCTTATGCAGGGTGTCTCATTAGAATCTCCTTGCCTTCCACAATTATTTTTTGTGGGGGAGGGGTTCACTGCAAAGTCTAGACAATGACATGTACCCACTATATTCTTACTTCTATATTGTAATCCATTTTTACAAAAAAAAAAAGTTAAAGAAAAATACACATAAGAGGATGTAGTTCCAATATAGCCCTCCCTAGTGTTTCATAGGCACATGCAACAGTAACATTTAATTGGAGGAAAAATTGTGATATTGAACATAGCTGTAATATTTTCACAAGACTGACAAGATGTAAAAATATTTTTTTCCTAATAGTTTATGCTTTATATGTTTGTTTGTTTGTTTGTTTGTTTGACTTATACTTCATCTTTTTCCCAGAAATGGTACTGAAAGCAGCTCACAAGAAGAACATGATCAAGTACAGATTAAAACTGATATGGACCGGTACACATATATAGAAAAGCTGTAATGCTAAGATAGTTAAACAAACAATAATTCCAAACCACTGTTGAATGAAAAGCAATTCAAAAACACATCTCTGTATTTATGGACCATTCTATCTTACTTATATACCGCCAACTCACCTTAATATACCTTATTACATACCACTGTCTTTAATAAGTAGTTATAATGTTTATTTGCATTATCATCTCCCAAGACTTATATTTACCAAACCTCTTTTTAACTCTTTTCACCCCAATGATAAATAAGGGAAGGTGGGTATGAACTTGTAAAAAAAAATTTTTTTTCTTTGAAAGAATGATACTACGTGAGAGGATTGTAAATGAGATAACATTAAGAGAAGATGTGTATTTTATTTATAATTGTGTGTTCTTTTTTTGTTTTTTTTTTGAAATAAAAATATAATAAAAAAAAACACATCTCTAAAGTACAGCTTGTTGTTGCTATTGTTGTTGTGTGCCTTCAAGTTGTTTCTGACTTGTCGCAACCCTAAGGCAAACTTATCATGGGTTTTCTGGGGCCGAGTGGGGAACTGAACCCTAGTTCCAGGGCTGTACTCCAATACTCAACCCACTACACCACACTGGCTCTCTGACCAATTCATTAAAATTCCTTTCTAAAACAGAATTGCCAAAGGCCTGTTGGAATGAAGAGGCATTTGCTTACTAACAGAAAGGTAACAGAGAAGAGAGCAGACGCACCTCCCTTGGAGGGGAGTTCCACAGTCTAATTATCTGAGGTTACAAGGCACTTAAACTGATGGTGTATGAATGTTATAGTACAATTCAGAGGAAATTGTACTTAGGAAGAGTGATGCTTGAAGAAAATCATTATCTGTGCCTGTTGTTTCTTTCTCAGATAGCTCTCATGTGAATACACATTGGAGAGCAAATGCTGACTCGAAACTTAAAAGGAAGCAGACTAATGAATTAGTTTATGGACATTTTAGTGACGCATTATTTTTTACCCCTTACTTTCCTCAGTGTTTGGGGAGGTATAAGCTACTCTGCTAGATAGAGCTTCCAATTCAATTTCTATCTTATTAGAGAAAGAAAAGTCGTTGTCTTATTTACATTAACAAGGTCTGTGTCTTCAGATAACAAGAAGGGCAGGAAGTAATGAAATAAAATGGCCAACAGATCAAAACCTTTAGAGAAGCTTTAGAAACAAGATCCAATTACCCATGTGGCTCCAGATTCTTATAGTAGCGTTGCCTGTGCTTCAGACCTTGCTACACATTCCTCTGTCAGGCACCCACACAGTTTGATATCAAGAGGAAAAAAGCACAACTAACCTTAAAAGCACTTATGTGCCAGTTGGGACAGAGATGCATCTTTCCTATACTTCAGAAGAAAGCAAGCACATTTTCTAACTAATGCTTTTTTCTTTTCCAGTGCTTAGGAAAGGTATATTTTGAACTATAGCTTGCGGCCAACATGGCCATTGTCTGTGCCAGTGAAGGGATCCTGGGAATTATCCATATTCTGTTCTTCCCTTTGATATTTACTGTGAAAAGCAGGTGAAAGAAAGATCCGTGTGTGTGTGTGTGTGTGTGTGCGTGTATGTTGGGAGACTTCCTCCAGTGAATCTTTGGCACAAACTGGCAATAACCTGAGATCAGTAGAGACTATCGATGGAGGGATGGTGAAGTTTAATTGTCTAGAGAGTTATATACTCCATTTTTAAAAAGAGATAAAGAAAATGCCTTCCTTGAATTTGTTCCCCTCGGAGTTTCTTGTTTCTACTAAATAAGAAACCAAAAGAGAATCAGTATTAACTGCTTCCTAACTGGCAAGTAGTTCTATGTGTCAAGAATTATGGAGACAAAGTGGTCAAAAGAAATAGAATTACATTTCTTTTTCACTTGGTTTTTCTTTAACCTATTTTTCTCCCATTGTAAGCTTTGCCATAGAATACTGCTGTGAAATGTGAAAGAGGGGAAATTGTGCTTCAGCAAGCCAGTGATTTTTTGTGAGAGTTTACTTGCATAACCCCAACCTCTGCAAAAAGAATTTATGGGTTAATTTTATATCTGAAGCAGCAATTGCTACAGTCTCTGTGCAGCATCAGGAACAAGACCATTTTGTTCTGGTCTGGAATGAAAAAATAAGGCCATGTCCCTCACAGAGCTGTGCAACTTACTTGGCTACATCGCAAAATGAATTGGGCTGATTAGGGTCGATCTGTAACAACTTAGGAGTTTATTCAACTGGCCCAATTTGGTTTTGGAGTGGAACAGTACAATCTGAAATGCTGTGAACCAATCCAGAGACACCAAAAGTAAGTGGCTATAAAGCTGGTCAGTGTGTCTCCAATACAGTCATATGTTTTAAAAAGAAAGAAGCACAAGTTAAAATTAAATTAAACCAAGCTATTCAATCGGCACATTAAGGAAAAGAAAAAGGAAATAAATTTAAATACTCAGGGAGACTGAAAACAATCCACTCTTCACCATAGTTCATTCATGATTTGCTACTAACAGAAATGAAGTAACATAATAGGAGACTGATCACAGCTGGCATCCTGTTATTGATATATGGAGGTCTAAGTCCAGTTTACACCTACGTATCCATTTTTATGTTCACTCCTTCACTAAGTTCTTACCTAATCTGTCCTGGAGCTGGGGCTTGTCACCAAATGGAGGAGTGGGGCAAGGCAAGGCAAGGCAAGACAGGATTTCAGCATGTATAACTTCAATAACTGCAAATACTGTAATCTCTTCCTACCTAAACACTGTGATTAGAGACTGCTGGGGAGAGTCATACTCCAGATTGCACATTAGTACTTTCAGTCTCCTCCTTCTCCCCATCACACCACCTTGGTATCTTCCCTATATGGTCATAAGAAACACCACCCAGCTTTTTCCTGTTTATTTTTGATGTCTGGATCTTTGGATCATTGCAGAATGCTTTGGACTGTGCTATCCTGCTTCAGAAGCAAACTGGGCAAAAACTCAATATGTTCTGTAATTTTCAAATTTGTAACATTTGCTTCAATACTTGAGAGTTAGGCAACTTGAATGCACAATCCTGTTATATGTTGCACTGCTTTAAGATTTGTGTCGTATCTATAAAGAGGTAGAAAACCTTCTCTTATAACTCTCAGTGAGCTGTAGAAACTTTGGTAAAAAAAGAAGATGGATGTCCTACAAACACCAAATGTTCCCCAGCCCCAATGTATAAGAACTTAACTGTCCTTATCCAAGGTTCTATAGCAGAAATCTGCCTAGTGAGAAAAGAGTGGTTTTTGTTACATTTGGATCACACATAGGCCAAAAACACATTTTTCTTTGTTTGCATCTGAAGATGTATCTTTGGAAAGAGATAAATCCTAGTAACAAGAATATTCCTTGAGGATGCAGGAAAGCGAAGAGCAAAAGTGCAGTTTGGCAGCAGGATTCTTTTAAAAAACTGGGTTGCAAGGAGTAATCCAGGCAGAAATAGATTAGTAGGGCATAGTTCAAGGAAGTTTGGGCAAAAAATGACATTTATTGTGTCTGGCAGTGAAAAAAAAAAAAAAAAGGCCTGTGTTGTGCCCCTGAAGTCTATGTAAGTTTACCTCACAGCTAGGGTGTTCAAGAAAACAGAAACATAGAACAAAAAGCTTTGCCCTACCGTAAATAAAACAGTCAGGAAATCACAGTCAGATAGCAGTGCCTCTGAATAACAGAATGCACAGTTTTCACAATGCCTATTACTTTGAATTTAATGGCATGTGTTAAAAAGATGCTGTGAGTGTGGGACAAGACATTGCTAGTTCTCAGCATGGGTTATTCCCCATTTGTAGGCTTCTTCGTCTCTCTCACACAGGAAGCCCAGCAAACAACCTGCTTATTAACCTTTACAAGTGACAATGTTAAATAATTACACCGAGGAAAAAGAGTGTTCCATTACTAAGGAACTCAGCTGTGGTGGCTTTATACAAGCATAATTTATATTCTGCATTCTTGTCAGTATCTAGTATTGTTTCTCTAAGAAAGGCTGCATGGACAAAGACCCACGGTGACTATGAGGAATAGGTTGCTGATATAGCAACCTGTGTAATTTGCAGCTTGTTGACCTCTTCCTTCAAGATGCCTGTTGACTTATGGCAACCCCATAAATTTCATAGTGTTCTCCTAGGCAAGAAATGCACAGAGGTGGCTTGGCATTGCCATCCTCTATATAGGTTCTACAGCATCTGCCATCCCCTATTCATCTCTCTTCCAAGTACTAATCAGGCCTGACCTTGCTTAGCTTCTGCTGGATCTGGTACCCTCAGGGTATTCAGGCAACATAATGAACAGTGTTGCCCTGCTGGACTGTGTGAAATTTGGAAACTCTGGATACCTGCCCTGGAACATTAGTGAATGTTACATTTTCAGAAATGGAAGAATCCCTGTATTCCTAGTTGTAACCTGAAATCTAAAAGAACTCCTAAGAGTTAAGTATGTGTTGCAGAAGATTCAGTATGGTAACAACTGCAATTGGTTTGTACCAGTATTTAGATGACTATTACTTTTGTTACTGTTACTTTTAATTAGTATATTTAATTGCTTTATCTTGTGCCATTTTAATCCTCAATAGAGAAGCCCTGTTGAATTCATTAGCTTTATCAACATGTTAACTCACCATTCAACAAATGAATAGGCCAACCCTAGTTGGGGATAACCAACAGAACACCAGTCATCATTTTATATTATGGCTCAAAGCAAGGGTAGGAACCATATGGCCTTCCAGATGTTGCAGACTGCAGTGTCCAAAAACTCTACCCAGCATTGCCAATGGTGAGTAATGCTGCATGTTGCAGCCTATCAAAATATAGAAGGCCACACAATTCTCACCCTTGCTGCAAAAACTTAGGCTAAAACAGAATCTTGAAGACCTTCCTTCAATCGCTGTGGCTTTCAGGCAAGGAATGATGATAGTTACAGCTCGGCATATGGATTTATGCATAGGAAATCCAGTATCAGAAATTTTTATTTTGTCCTTTCTGTAACAATAATGATACAGGTGATGTCATGGATCCAGCATAAGCAATAAAAGCTTATAAAAAGGTCCTCTGAACCTCAGCTTGAAGATGATGATGACAATGAAAGCAGCTGGTGGTGGAGGAGGAGGAAGAGGAGGAGGTGATTTTAGTGTCTGGGTTATGAAAATGAGCTATGAGATATTATCTTGACTAATGAGCTGAGACATGATCAGGAAACACTTGAAGAATCCACACTGGGTCACCATTTCTCAGTAATCCTCTTCAGTTGTCGATGTCCTTCATGTGATTAGAATGAATATAAAGAGTACAATTTCCTTGGCAGCATACCTATTGGTGAGGGATGATGAGAACTGCAGTCTAGAGATCCTCATTACTCCTATCTTGGCTAAAAGGATTGGGTTCCCTGTATTATTTATTTTTATTATTATTATATTGTGCATGTCTGTGTATTTTTTTCTCATTTAGTTTATTTAGAATTATCATTCTCTCTTTAACACTTTTTATTCTTTGCTCCTGCCCAACCAGGCTCTGACTTCTAGTACCGCTGAATCCTTTTTGGACTATCGTTCTTTCTCGCCTCATCTTTTCAAACTCTGACCTTACAAACTTCATGAATTCAACTGTCAGACTGATATTCCATCCCCAGCTCTGCTTTTTCTAATGTCATGTCTCATAAAGTGATCTGGAGACCTCAAAAACGTACCCACAATTTTCTATAAATGTGCTTGCTCCTAATATTGGTATTGCTTGGCTACAGATTAGAACTTTTTTTCTCTAAAATCAAACTCTGGTGTCCAGACTTTTTAATATCCCTTAAACAGAATTTGAAACTTCACGTCCAAGCTGAACTCCTGAGACAACCAGCTTTTGAATTTACACCTTGGTTCTACAGCACTTTCAAGCTACAGCCAAGATCACTCAGGTTAACAAACACACAGTATCTCGAAAATTTCAAGAAATATAGTGCTTGTTAATGATTTCACAGGAGAATGTAGGAAATGGGTAGGAGTAGTCATGTCTTAGAGATAACAAGCGTATTGATTTGCCCTTTTTTACATCAAGCGGAAGGCACACATCAGAAGCCAGTTATAGCTCCTTTTAAACATTTCCTTTTGGTCTCTTTTTCCATGCTGCAGATGCCCATTACAACACTGCTGTGTTTCTTACTGAGCCACAGGGATGCATTTTCACCTCTGCACCACCTGTCAATACCTTCTTAAGGGTTTTTTTTCCCCTTGCTTTGACTATCATCCACAGTTTCAGTTTAGTGCCATCTGTTACACACCTCAGGATTCCTGAAACCACCTCCATTATCTGTAGGAAGATAATTTAGATATAGATAAAATCCCTACTGTGTGTGCATAATTGGGAAAGCACTACACGATTGGAAAGCTCATTAAAAGGTTTTTCTCCACTGTTTTACTTACATTTTCTAATCCTTTCTTGTTTGCATTATAAAGACAAAGCCAACTGGATAAAGTCAACATGGCTCTTCCTACTGACTCATAATGCTATCACAATAAAACATTGAGACGAGACAACGTAATTAAGTGGATGAGCCTTATTCCCATAAATAGAGTCACATTTGGCATCTGTCTGAGGAAAAATGTTTGTCCTCTTATTGGCATGGTATATCTTCAAAATTATCACCAAACACTGATGATCCCAAGAGATCACCAGGGGAAACGTGAGAGAGAGAACAAGAGAGAGAAAGCAGCTAGCTAATTATTTTCTACATTGTAAAAATATGTATGGTTAATTTCACCAGAACCTCAGCTGCCAGAAAAAAAAATGCTTCCTTCTCCCTTGTTTAAACTTTAGAAAGCTGTGATGTTGTGTTTCTAAATGAATGATGTCTACCATGTTGTATTTCTAAATGAATGATGTCTACCTGATGTCTTCCAGAGGAAAAGCCTTAAGGAAGGATCTCCTATCCATGCTACAAGAAATGATTTTCCTGTCTAAGAATCATGATTGCAACTACAAATATCTCCTACAACCCACCCCATCTGAAATTAGCTTGGTGGATATGGAGTTTATGTGCACAACGGCACTAGCTTAATAGCTAAAATATAATAGAGCCATTTCTGTAATGACTGAACTCTCAGCTGCGCAGAGAATAGGTTGCCCACAGTTAAATATGAACAGAGTCATGACATTAATTCCCTTGGATCCCATCAGCTTCTCAGTGGCTCTATCCAATGTTATTTTGAACAATTTTGATGGCCCAACAAGGATCCAGGGAAGTAATGTGAATGTTATTCACCTCTAGTCAGCTTTCTTTACAGAGAAGGAAAGAGAGAAAGTGGTAGTAGATCAGAAAAACTATGAGCAAAACATTCAGCCTCACCAATTAGGCCAAGCTGATTCAAAATCCAAAGAAATGTTTAAGGCCTCCTCACCCCATAGTACTAATATTGCACATTACCATTCAGCAAAATTTTATGATATATATTTTCCACAATATTTTTTGCTTCAAACATTATTTGGACCAAAGATCAGTACCTCCTAAGCCATTCTGAGGTGCTGTGAAGATGGTGGTGTTAGTGGTAGCCTTGTTCCTGCAGCCAGAAAGAGTTGTATCTCCTTTAGGATCGACTTTTGTTTTCGTTCTGCCTTTAATTTAACTATGACATCAATACAGGTAGAAATTAAAGATTTGTCAAAGAGCTTGGGAAATTACTTTTTAAAATAATTAATTGTAAATGTAGCTCTAGTGCCTTGAAATAGTACCCATTATACTTCCGGGTATGATGGCGGACCGAGCGGTCGTGTAAAGGCAAGTTTGCCGATACACGATCACCCAGCGC